>SNQJ01S0033385.1:70193-89065 GCA_010110895.2 Picea sitchensis | reverse complement strand
GGATAACCCATGATGAGAATACCATCAATAAGGAAGGGTTTATTGACCCTTCTCTATGTGCCACCTCCATGAAAATATTTTTTTAGAGGAAGGGGTGGATGACTCTTCCACTGGATACCCCATGGTGTGAATACCATCCCTTAGGAAGGGTCAACTGACCCTTATCCATGCTCCCCATCCATGAGAATACTATGCTTGAAGAAAGGTTGGCCAACCCTTCCACTAGATATCCTACAAGAAGAATACCCTAATTAAGGAAGGGTTAGCGACCCTTCTCCATTCTTCCATCCATGAGAATACTATGCTCGAGAAAGGGTCAACCGAACCTTCTTCGTGAGCCCCCTTATATTAAAAAATTGATTGAGAAAAATTCAGCCTACCCTTCCACTGGATACCCCATGAACTAAATACCATCTCCGAGGAAGTGTCAGTGGAACCTTCCCCATGGTTTGTGTGATCGTTCCCCACAATTCCTATTATGAGAAAACTTTTCTAGAAGAAGGGTTGGTTGATTCTTCCACTAGATACCCCTTGTTGTGAATACCATCCTTTCGGAAGGGTGTGTCATCCTCTTTCCATTCTCCACCTTCATGATAATATTAGTCTTAAAGAAGGATTGATTGAAGCTTCCATTAGTTTATGTGTGACAAGAATATCATCATTGAGGAAGGGTTGGCCAACCCTTCTACATTCTCCCCCTCCATGAGAATTCTAATTTAGAGAAAGGTTGAATCAACCTTTCCTTGATATCCACCTTACAAGAAAAATATTCTTGAGGAAGGTTCAACTACCACTTCTGCTAGATAAACCATGATGCCAATACCATCTCTTAGGAAGTCTCAATTGACCCTTCTCCATGCCCCTCCATGAAATACTATATACTATGTTGGAGGAAGGGTCGATCAAGATACCACTAAAAAAATAATATCCTCGAGACAATAAAATTTTCTTTGATATAGGTTTTTGTAAACACTATGAAAAACCCAACTCATCAGTTCGTAATTTCATTCTACATAGAAACCTATTGAAGTTGAGAATGGAAATTACTTTGAAAGTAAACATGGAACAGTGAAATGTAAATGATATAACCCTAATAAGGGTATATAGGGTTAATATTTACTTTGAAAGTAAACATGGAACAATGAAATGTAAATGATATAACCCTAATAAGGGTATATACCGTTAATATTCCATGGATAGATGGTGAATAAAATATTATTGCTTAGTTCGAAACGCATTAAAAATTGAAAAATTTATGTCAGATAATAATAATGTTTGGCCAAACAAAGAGAATAAGACGAGAAAAACTGATACCACCATACAAACATGATGAAGCTAATGAGGTGGCTTGGGAAAAATCGCATTGCAAAGGTGGCAGTCGCCATAGTTGTCAAGCCTGGAACTATAGCGTGAATGTCACAACATGATTCATTCAATGTATTAATGCTAGAAAGTAGGGCTGCCAAGTGTTAGGGGTCAGATAACTTTGCAGCACATGTAATACGGAAAAGATGCAAGCAACAGGTCCTATCCATTAGAATTGGGTCAGGTACCTGTGCAGCACATGTAGTATGGAAAAGATGCCAAGCAACAGGTCCTGACCCCTATCCATCATTCTAAAGCTTCAGAAATCTTAATACTTAAAGAATCCACGTGAAGAAAGGATCTTCCATGAATCATCTGACATTTTAGGAGGATCTAGCACACGGTAGCCCTGCAATGTCCTGTTGTTAGATCAATTACTTCATTTTTACTACATAATAATGATATATTTCCTTTGGTGAGCCACACGTGGGTGTAGACTTACATGCACAACTTAAACTGTGGATGAAATTTGCATCACCTGCTTGTGTGACAGATTCGCAAAGTCTACAACTGAATCTCTGTAGGGTATAGAAATGGCAATGAAATTAAGGATGCCACCTTCATAGGGTGGGGTGCACGCTCATCTCGTAGAGGATCACACGTGTACCAGTGATCATAGTATATCATGCCCTCGGGCAGTGAGAAAAACATATGATGTCTAATAGACTTGTGATTGTCAACCATACATAGGAACACAGTTTGAGAATTTTAGTAACAATCTCAACTTGGCCATTCCCTCTTGGATAATATGGTGACAAAAATTGGTGTTAAAATTGTAAATGTGTAGCTAGGTTGTACTAGACCGCATCCTCAAAATGCGTTGAGATTATATGGTTGAAGAAAAAGTGAGCAACCAGCCATGGTTGTCATATTATTGGATGTGAGCATGGCTTTAGTCCACTTGATAACATAGTCAACAACCATAACAATGTATGGATGTTATGGGAAACAAATACCTATGAACTAAGCAAAACCCTAACATATAGAGATAGATAACTAACTTTCTTTCCCTAAGACTTGCATGCATGTTAATAAATAAATGAGAGACAAGAAGAGAAAGGAACTTGGTTAATGGAGTTAGTCCTTAGTATTGTGCAAGCTTTGATTGATCTTGATCCAGCTCAAATGTCTTACCAATGAATCTATAGAAAGAAATAATAGAAAATACTTTTCTCATTTTTCATTTATAAAACATGGAAGAATATGCATAATGAAATCTCAATCTAGTTACTCAAGAAACTAATATCAATTGAAAACTTCATTAAGTATGACAAATGATCAACAAAATAAAGTTATTTTTTTAGTCATGAGAAGATACATTTATACAGATTAATGAAAGAAGAGAAAAAAAATTGATACCTTGGTTGTCTTATTGCACTTTCTTCTCCAATATATTATTCCTCTCCCTACCCACAAGCATTCATCCATTTGTCAACATGGTATAAGATCTCACTTTAATGAGATATCCAACATAATGATTGATTGAAGTGCACACAAGCTCTAATCACACTACAAGAAGTAAATCATTGCTCTCACTTAGCATAAATATGCTTGCAGAAAAGAATTTTCACTAAATTTATCTAGCATAAGGATGCTTATCATTAGACTCCCATCCCTTGGATTTATTCCTTTATTTATAGGATCCTGAGGTGATAAGATCAATGTTGAATTGAATGCATGCTGTGCATGCATAAGCCATCCACAATTTCTATTCATATCTTTTGGATTTTGCCAACTTGTAGCGTTTAACTTTCCTTGTTATTTTTCTATTTTCAAATCATTAAAGGGAAAGTCATGGGTTTTCCATTAGAAACTTGTAGCTAGTCGCATACATTCCTTAGGAAAACCATGAATGATCACATATATCCCTAGGAACAAGCATATACTAGATGTGCATTTAAAGAAAAAACACTCAATGAGGAACTATGTCTTAGCACAAGTCTTTAATTTGGCTCATTACATATTTTATTGACTTGTGGTGCCAAATAAAAGTATAACAAATGCCCCACAATGTATGAGGTCAGAAGAGGAATAGATGGCTGAAATAAATTATAAAAAATGATGTTGATGAGTGTCCCGAGGAGGAGTTACACAGACCAACTTCAAAGGATCCATAAAGTAGTTGAACCTTCCCCAAGATCTCGATTATGAAAAAAAATTCTTGACAAAGGGTCAGTTGACCCTTCTCCATGGTCAATTGACCCTTTAATTAAATACCCCCTAACATGAATACCATCCTTATGGAATGGTTGACCATCTATTTTGCATGCTCCCCTTCCATGAGAATACTATTCTTAAATAAGTTTTGGTTGATCCTTCCACTAGATACCTTGCAATGAAAATATCATCATTAAGGAAGGGTTGACTAACCCTTGACTATCCCCCTCCATGAAAGTTTTAAGGTAGATGAAGGGTCACCTAACCCTTCCACTAGATAAACCATGACACAAATTTCATATTTTAGGAATGGTAAGCGTGGGGTAAGATAACTCTTCTCCATGCTTCTCCTACATGAGAATACTATGTTGGATGAAGTGTCATTCGAAACATGCAAAAACTTTTCTTTTGGAATGTATTGTAACCATTCCTAAAAAATAAATGACATTTTCGCTCAAAGTATATGCTCGAGTGATAGAAAAAATGGAAGTGTTATAAAAGAACAAATAAATAGGTAGAGAATATGTGTTTTTAATGAGATAGAACAAAATCATCCTACATCAATCTCCATGCAACACGTGGCTTGACATAAAATCTAGGAGTTTCATATTAATGGACATTTAAAAAAATGGTTAAGCTATGAATTCAAGGTGATTTGAAATTATCCCAAATCCAATGGTGGATGAAATATCTTGATGAACATTCCTCATTGATTGTAGAGTGTGAATGTGTAGGTTTTTAACATTGCTTATGACCTCTACAAACTGAAAACTCCTCTCATCCACATGGCTACTTCCTAGTAATTAGAGAGGTAAATTAAACAATAAAAAAATTTCCTTTGTTTCCTCCACAAATTTCTTATATAAATTTTAATGGGGCACCATGACAATTAATGAGGGTGGGTAAGAGCATTCAATGCAACATATTCTAGGTCATCTAAGATTGAGTTATAATATGAAAATTCTCTAGTCAACATTGATGATTCATAATATGTTTCCTGTGCAAATAAAGGTGGTCATATTATGAAGACAATTGCATGGGTAAAATGGAAATTCATATGTTTTCAATTGTGGAATAGGTTAACAGTTAAAAAGTCGTAGAAAGCGTAAACAAACAATAAGGTTTCATCAAATTTAAATATAAATGGATATCATGGTTGTTCCCCTTTGTAGTTATTTGTTTTTCTATCTCTTTCTTTAAAATGAAAAGATAACTCTTCTCCATGATCCTCCTACATGATAAGACTATTTTGGATGAAGTGTCATTCAAAACATGCAAATTTTTTTCTTTTGGAATGTATTGTAACCATTCCTAAAACACAAATGACATTTTTGCTCAAAGTATATGCTCAAGTGATAGAAAAAATGGAAGTGTTATAAAACAACAAATAAATAAGCAGAGGGTATGTGTTTTCAATGAGATAGAACAAAATCATCCTACATCAATCTCCATGCAACAAGTGGCTTGACATAAAATCTAGGAGTTTCATATTAATGGACATTTTAAAAAATGGTTAAGCTATGGATTCAAGGTGATTTGAAATTACTCCAAATCCAATGGTGGATGAAATATCTTGATGAACATTCCTCATTGATTGTAGAGTGTGAATGTGTATGTTTTTAACACTGCTTATGACCTCTACAAACTGAAAACTCCTCTCATCCACATGACTACTTCCTAGTAATTAGAGAGTTAAATTAAACAATAACAAAATTTCCTTTGTTTCCTCCACAAATTTCTTATATAAATTTTAATGGGGCACCATGACAATTAATGAGGGTGGGTAAGAGCATTCAATGCAACATATTCTAGGTCATCTAAGATCGAGTTATAATATGAAAATTCTCTAGTCAGCATTGATGATTCATAATATTTTTCCTGTGCAAATAAAGGTGGTCATATTATGAAGACAGTTGCATGGGTAAAATGGAAATTCATATGTGTTCAATTGTGGAATAGGTTAACAGTTAAAAAGTCGCAGAAAGCATAAACTAGCAATAAGGTTTCATCAAATTTAAAGATAAATGGATATCATGGTTGTTCCCCTTTGTAGTTATTTGTTTTTCTATCTCTTTCTTTAAAAAGGAAAAGTAAAATAAAACCTCATTTGAGTGCACTCATGGCTCCTAATCATAAACATGACACCTCCATTCAATCCATTACACATAGACCTTATTATGAGCACATAATTGACCAACATGGAGACATCTTTGAACCTTGAATTGCAAGGAAAAATTCTCATTAAATCTACCAAGCCATGTATAGATGATTTAAGGATTCCTATAATAAATTTCTCACTTGGAAATGTGGCCTTTCTTAGGAAATTGTTCCAGATGCCTATCATTTCCTTGAGATTATGTCGATGTGTGCAAAGTTCTATAACATGACTCAAAGAGCTATAAATGCTTTTGGTAGTGTTCAAGTGCTTTTTCTGGTTAGGTAAGATGACATTTATAACATGCTACTATTTCCATATAATCACACACTCATAGGTGAGGAATCCCTAGTTGTAGAGTTCAATTCCTTACCTATATAATTTTTTAATTTTTTTTCTAGTAAGGTTTTAACCAAAAGGAGGATATATTCCTAAAATTATTGTTCCCTTTTAGTTAAATATATTTTCATATTTTTCGAAAGAAATCATTGTTATGGCTTAGTTAATCTTGGGATATGCGGATGATGGCACAATCGATGAAGTATAGGGTTCATTAATAAAATTGCATAGGTGGAAATATTTAACTATTCTAAGTGTTTATCTAATGCTACAGATAGTCAATTGGTCCAATTCCCTTGTTTGAAGTATTTTAGCAATTTTATTTGATACATGTCATGCTATACTTTCAATTCTCTCATTTTGAACATTTGGGATTGAATAAAGTTTATCAACAAGGTAACCCCGCTCTTTTAATAGAGTGAACACACATTGTCAAAAATCAAGGTTAGAAAAATGGTTTTAGAATATTTATAGACCAATTCAAGAGTAATGTTTATATAGTTGTTCGCATTGAATGTCCACCTAGTTTATTCATGGAATGCAAGCAATTACTTCATTTTAGTCTTGATTCTAGTGTAGGTGATTTGTACCTTTTCCAAGATTGCATTGTTCTTAGAATTTTTGGTTCAGAGATTAAACCATATTTACTCTGAGTATTCTTAATCCCAATAAGTTTTTTCCTGGATTACATTAGGAAAATGTTAAATTCAAAATTTTCTTCAAGAAACTAGAAAGTCATTTTTCTTTTCTTATTGAAGTATTTCCTTTCCTAGTCAAGAATACATTTTCTCTACCTATGGTAGAGAAGATGATGAAATATTTGAATTTCATGGAAGGAAAATCTCTGAATTATGATTTGTATCATATTATTTCTACCCTAAGGATCACAATTAGTTCTAGCACTTATATTCACCATATAGATACAAAGATACACGGATTAGGAAAGAAGGAAATATGGATAGAGGTATAAGAAGTTCTTCAAGGACACCACATTTTATCACGTCTAAAGAAATTTGTCAAGAGGGAACCAATTAGTCAACAAAATGCAGTAGCTAGAATCATTCAATTTATATTGATGAACCTTCAACTAAGGTAAATGATGTAGTAAGTTTCATCGCTAATATGGAAATGAACCAAGATAATTTTACATGGGCATGTGATATGGAGTATACAATGGACACTCTTGATAAACAAAAAGTGTTGAAAAGGAGGAAGTAAACAAAAAAACCAAGCAAGCGAGATGAAATCCAAACTGGTGGGTCATTTCCTAAAAGGATGAGAATATAATCAAAATTAAAGGAAGAATCAAAGGTAGAAATGATTGAAAGTAAAAATTGGGATGACAAAAACACTGGTAAGTTAATTTTGGGGAAATAAATGATTTCCATTTTTTAGATCTCACGAACAAGAAAATTAAATGAAATGTCAAAGGATATTTTGAATTCAAAATATTTATAAGTAAGTGAAATGATACATATGTTTTTACTAATATGGTTATGATTAATAAGCAATCCAAAAAATCAAAGGAAAAACTATTTTCTCAAATGATTCATGAAGGATTAACACATCCCAACTTGTTAACTCTAGTTAACTATGATAAAGGCACATTCAACATGGCTATTTTACAACCCAAAATTTATAGAATGAAGGTGATATCAAGACTCATGAATATGAGAACACCAAAGATAAACTTATCCAAATAAAATGCATGTGGTTGAGAAGATAGAATGGCATAAGAAAAATTGTAATATAGTATTGAGAGATATAATAAAAAATGTATCTAATGATAAGAAGATGAAAGTGATGGTGAGTACAATTGAAAATCAACTTAAGCAAGAGAAAATTATTAACAAGGAAAGGTTGGTGAATATTCAGGATCTTGAGTAGAGAGTGATTGCTTTAAGTGAAAATAAAAATAATAAAAATGTTCTCAAATCCTTAGTGAAGAAAAAAATATAAGGAAACTCAACTTATGAAATCAAAATTGAATATCTTAGATTTAGAGCATATCCAAAATAAAGAATTTCTAAAAGTACAAAGAGAAAAAGAGCAATTAGTTTATCGAGTTTCTAAGTTGCAAAAACAAAAATGTTATATTGGGTCTTATAATTGATAAGCTGAAACAAGAAAAGAAAAAAACAACATCATATATACCAACTCAATTAACATCCAACCCATAAGTGGAGATCGTAAAAGTATGTGTCTAGTCAAATGAAGGGGTCAAGGAAGAGCAAGTAGTGAGTATGAATAACAAAGTTTTTGAACTTTCATAAGAACTATTAAGGGCCTAAGAAAATATTAATTGGAAGAATGTGGATATTATAAAATTAAATTCACAAATGGTGAAAATAAATTAAGTAAATAATGATTTTCATAAAAAAAATATATCTAAAAGAGATAAAATTATAGCTCGGTGCACTTAGAGGATTAAGGACCTAAAAAAATCCTTAGAAGAAGATGGAAGGAGAGTATCTAGAATTTTTCTTTTTGAGGAAAACATGTCATATGGGATTAGATTATAATGATATTGGATCATCTTAGATTTTTTTTAATGTTATATAGAAAATTGAAGCTGACAACTACATTTGAACCCAAAATCCGATGACACCCAAAAAATTGGCTTTGTCGTCAGATATTACATTCAAAATTTGAATTTTTTTTCACGTTTTTTTCAAATCAGTGATCTCATCGGATATTCGACGACACAATGTTTATGTTAACCTTTCCACATGGCCTAGTTAACATCCCCTTCATTTTTCATTGTAATGGTCAATATATCCACTGTTCGTCGGATATCCAATGAGGATTTATTTATAAATACTGCAAATGTGGGAAACATTCTAACATTTTTGGTATACTAACGACGACTTACGGAGTTTACATGGACTATTTTTTATTTGATTTGTTACAAATAAAAAAAACCAGAGTTATTTGATTTGTTACTATCATTGGAAATATTTAAAGTGTGGAGCTTGATTTTTTAAGATCAATAATCGTCTCTTAAGTTTGGTGATCAAGAAAAATGTCACATAACAATATTCCTAACCTAGAAGAACAAAATGGAGAAGCACTAGCTAGATTGTGGGATGGACTAAGAAAAAGGGGTGATGAGAAATACTATTTTCCTTGTTGTCAATGCAAGGGATTTAATAGGAGAAGAATATTGATCACAACAACTAAAATACATTGTCTTCAACATGGACACGTTGAGGGGGGACATGAATATCATCCATTGGTAGCTTGTTCATTATATATGTCTTTATATTGCTCTTTTTGTACATGTATGTATGATTTTTATATTTGTTATATATACACTAATATCTATTGATGGTTTGTAATTATAAAGGAAAGGCCTCCTAGGGCATATTTCCCGGAGAGTGTGGTTGTAGAACAAGTGCTAGTGGAACATGGAGCTGCGAATATTCAAGATCAAGTTAATGATCATATGGAAGAAGATGATCATGCAGATAACAAGGTTGAAGATGATGGTACAAATACATTGATACATGATACATTTAATGTTAGAATGGATGTTGATGATGATCATGAAAATGATGACTTTGATGATGTTCATGATTTACCTCTACTTGAGAAGGCATACAAACCCCTTTATGAAGGCTCCAACATAAATCTTCTTTCTTCTATATTGTAGATAATGAAATTGAAGGTTATGAATGGTTTTTCAAACACATCGATCACTTATGTTTGTTGCTTTAATATTTGTATTGTTAGTTCATCAATAAAATTAATAAGGATGAAATATGTGTCATTAATATTCTTTATATTATATTAAACAATCTCTTTTTAAATTTTTTGTAGGTTTATAGTTGAATATTTGTTACCATCATCAAATATTTTACCTCGCACATATCGATATTTAGCTGCTATCATTAAAAATATTGACTAATCTCTAGTTCTAGTTTATATAATATACATTTTTGGGTATACTGTGTTGGTACATACGAATCCAAGTTTCTCTATGATAACCTATTGTTTGCACTTTTAATACCTTTCTTTCTTCTATGAAAACTATAAAGGAGAACAAAGGTTGGTAAGGTGATTATCTGAAATGTTTTTTTAAGCATCTCAAGTCAATTTTCATTATTGTGAACTCAATGCATTATAACACATTTTTTCCTGTTGGAATAAAATGATATTACTGTATGGTTTTCCATTTCTTTTTCCATATTGCTTGCAAATAACTTCTTTAAACATAGGTTCCACTTATGTTATATTCGTTTCTAAATGATATAACTGCTGGGAAAATGAATGGAATAATAAGTCTAATGATGAGTCTCTCTTGGGAAAGGTGAGAGAACCCATCAGTTATCACTTAACCACCTCCTCCTCTCACACCTCGAGTCTCCTATAGGAAATTAGTTGTCTTGACTAGGACCTATCAATATTGAATCTACAAAAGATTGTAGTCAGTTCCTCTCCATACAAGGATGGGATTTTGCTGAGTACATCTTTGATTATGATTCATTTTCGGTGGGGAAATGACATGATCTAGTTCTAAACAAGAGATAATTTTGGGTTCTCTTTGTTTCTTTGTTTCCTTTATTTCTATTTCACTTACGCTAATTTTCTGAAGTAAGATTATATTAATGTTTCTCTTTGCAAGGGATTTTTATCATACGAAAGGTACTTAGTTTACACATGAGATCTCATTCCTAGTTTCTTATTCAAAGGGACATTTGATTTTGACTTGTATAATTTTTTTTTTTCTCGAGGAACATTCTGATATAAGAAATCTAATTTAAAATTTTCCTTTGGAACCTTGTCCATAAGATTGTCGTGACGTGTATCTATTTCTTGGTATGATTTTTGTTTACTTCATTGAAATATGGAATTCACAGGTATTCCTAATCACCATATAGTCGTGCCCTATCCACCGGGTATAGTATATATATAAGTATATTTATACAGACGTCCTGTAATAATTTCGTTTTACTAGAGTATGAGTTTTCATATATTGTTTTATAGAGAAAACATAAACTTGATATCCTTGGAAAAATCTATACAAAAGGTAGAAGAAGAATCTCTTTATATTCATAAATGAATAACTTTTATGTTCATTTACTTCATTAGTGATAAGGAAGTCATTAAAACAATAGGAATGTAACTAGTAAAATTATTTAATTGTAACAATATGCTGGAACAAAATAGAGAAACCCATAAACATTAAACAAGGTTATTTGTTCCCATTGCATTTATGCATCTTAATACTAGGAAAGACATTTATGTACAATTTAACTTATCATTGCTTATTTCTATAATTTACAAAAGTTTCCATTATCTACCTTATGTATTCATATTCACTCAATGGTAAACAACAAAAGGTTTAAGGTTTAAATTTCATGAAATTATACAGAGTGTGTTAAAATCCTCTTTCCCATGAAAAATGTATAAATTCCATATTATGAGATTTATGAGTAATGGAGGCAACCATTTACTTTTATAGTATGCATACATCTATATAAATATGATTTTGTAACTAAATGAAATCCATGATCCAACATGAATAAGAACCGGTCAAATAAAATACATATTTGTAACAGTTATGCTGGAAACAAACAAAACAACCACGTTCCACCCAACAGTAGATGCAAAAAAACCACGTTCCACCCAACCGTAGATGCAGAACAACCAAGTTTACTTGTGACGATCACTCACTATCCTGACCATAACTCCATAAGGGAAAACTGAGTTCCACTCCTTATCCATTGTCCTTCTATATAGTTCAGAACAACATTTTCTTAACACAATTAATGCTCACACAACAAATATCCATTTCCACAACATACTAAGCAATGTCCTACCTCCCACATATGTTGTATATATCTTTTTCCTTTGCCTAGGAATTTTCTTCAATCCATTTCCCTCCTTGGAAATTCACATCTTTACAAATCCCTGATTTTTAGGGTCTCCTAGTGACAAAACTCCACTTCTGACACTTGTAAAAATCAACTCTGAGTTAACTCAAACATGTTCCCCACTCATGGAGTCATATTCAACTATTTTTAACCTGGTTGTTCCATCTATTTCCTGTATTAAATATATTGAAAATTTATGTGTCATGCATTTGTCCATCAAAGAGGATAGTTGGCCAGTCGAACTCTTGCTCAACAATACCAAATGTAACAGTTAAATTCCTTAGTTATACCAAGTACGAATTTCCATTAAAAAAAAAAACAAAAACAAAAAACGTTTTAATGTTTGAGGATATCACAGTACAATCACGAGAGAAAGATTGTGGGAAATGTTTGGATAGGGAAAATGGAAGTGTTTTCCAAGATCTAAAAACTACTATTGATTCTTACAAGGTAGAGGTTCAATGGTGGGAGTAATTGAAACATCAAAGGTTAACAAAGAATTGTATAAAAATTGTTTAAACAAAAAAACAACAAGGGATTCTTGGTTCAAAAGAAAACATATTCATCAATGTTAATAGCATCATATGAACATGGTCACTAAAATTAGGATGGAAAGTGATGGGAATGTGTTATATTCTTTACACATATGTGCACCTAGTGGCAACCAGACCCTTGAACTATTAGAGTTAAGGGGTTGAGCCCTTAAAAAAAAGCTTTGGCTCTTTTTGGACCATTTTTTGCCTATTTTGTGTTTTTTTTCCATTGTAGTCTAATCTCAGTTAAGGAATTAGGGTTTAAATTTAATTACGGTTAAAAAATTAGGTTTTTGGATGCCACAAAATGCTTAGATATTGTATTATGTATCGTAATGAATAAGAGAGAGGTGCAGATCTACGTTTTGTTGGTTTTCTGTTTCATCTTAAATTTTTGTGTAATGTGTGTATGTCATTGTTGTTCTTTTTTTTTAATAATGTGAATGCATCGTTACACTTCAAAGGTTTAAAACTTATAAACAAAAAATAAAATAAAAAAATTGAGAGCTACAATGATGTTCATGAGCGAAACATTATTTGAGTAATGTTTCCTTAAATATTTATCAAAAAGTACAATTTTAGAATACAATGATTCTTGTCACTTTTTATTTATTTATTTTGTTGCATATCTTCCATCTTTATATATTTAGCAATGGTTGTCATAGTGATATTATCCATGCACATGCAAAATACACATTGTAGCAATTAAATATGTGCATTCATATTTCAAAATTCACATTTTTGGAAACAAAAATTACATTTGGAATAAAAAAAATCTCCACATTTCCCAATTTTTCCCTTTAAAAAGGGTGATAGTGACACTTTCATAATCAAAATCCACWTTTTTTTTCTATATTATGTTTTATTAATCAAATTTTAATGAAATAGAGGTTAAAAGTGTGATAATGGACTAAAAAATATTGTAATATAATAAGGATTCWAACCAACCATAGTTTTATCATGTGAACACCTATATATATAATGAAATAAAMGAATAATAATAAAATATAATTAKAAAATCATATMTTAAATTTATCAAACCTAAGTAGATCCATCTTAACTCCATATGTTTGCATCTCTAAGTTATATATATATATATATATATATCTTAAATCCATTTTATCTCCTACTAGAGGATGCAAACYTTTTTTTTATAGTGAAAAACTTGAGAAAATGTTTGATACCCCACACACACACACACACACACACAYATATATTATACCACATGTCAATTCTATGTTGAGCACAAAAGGAATTGCACATCTCCCTCATACTCAAGACACCATTAAAATGTTTTAACCATAAGTTTTTTTTTTTTATTAATTTTTTTTATTTTTATTTTCAAGGGTTATATATATATGATATTGAAATATTTTAATTATTACTAATACTTTTTTAAATGGCATGTGTTAACTCCATATTAACAATTAAAGGAATTACACATATCTCTCATATGGAGAAGTAGCAAGCACTTGTTGGTGGAATAATATTTTTTAGTCCAAACATTATAGAGTATGTCAACCCCATATTAAGCATAGAAGGCATTACAAATATTCATACTCCACTATATAAAGTGTCTTTTGGCACAATACCATTTTTTTTACTTTCAATTGCTTTATAATAATAATAATAATAATCTAATTTTAAGGTCACATCCAAGCTAGACATCAAATTGGTGTATGAGACCCCCTTGTCAGGGTATGATGAGTTTCTTCTTAAAGCTACCCTTAAGGTGAAGTTATATTTTTATTTTTTCAGGTCATTTAAATCTTATGTGTCATATGTATTTTGTTCATTTTTATTGTAAATACAAAAGCATCACAAGCACAACATAAAATTATTATGAAATTGAAATTACCTTAATATAGTAGCTTGCACACAATTTCAATTTTGAAAATCAACAAATAAGAGGTTCCAACTTGTATCTGCAAAACAATCCACAAAAGATACCTACACCCTATGGGAAAAGGAAAAAAGTAGTTACTAATGATTGTTGTAAAAATAATAATAAAAGTTATGGATTGCAAAATTTGAAATAATTATATAGTTATTAATATAATGAAATAATAAATATTATTCAATTATTTTGGATTTGATATTTTAAATAGCAACTACTAATGTTTTCTAAAATGAAATAAAATAGAGTTTGTGAGAGGCATGATACATCCATGTTTATTCTTATTATCAAGATTCAAAAAAACATTAAAAACAGGTTACATGACAATCTTTGTACATGACAGGTTACAAAGAAAGAGAAAAAATGATATCATCAGACAAACATGATGAAGTTAATGAGGTGGCTTGAGAAAAATTGCATTGCAAGGTAACAGTCGTTATAGTTGTCAACCAAGGATGCAATTTGATGGACAAATTGCTCGTCATGGGCCAATTTGTAAAACGGGCAGAACGGGGCCACAGTGTTCGAAACCGTCAAATTTGACGGACTTTATGATTTTGAAATTCCAACACTGCTTGACACTATTGCTTGAAAGTCACAACAGTGATTCATCCGATGTATTACTGCTAGAAACTACGGCTGCCTAGTGTTATGGGTCAGGTAAGCACATGTGCTATCCAAAAGATGCAACCAACAGGTCCTATCTATTAGAATTGGGTCAGATAACTTTGGAGTACATGTGTACTATGGAAAAGATGCCAAGCAACAGGTCCTATCCATCATTCTAAAGTTTCAGAAGACTTAGCACAGAAACAATCCACGTGGTGGAAGGATCTTCCACGAGTCACATCACCTTTTAGAAGGATGTAGCACACTGTAGCCTGCAATGTCCTGTTGTTAGATAAATTACTTAACTTTTACTACCTGGTGCTCAGACATAATGATGAAGGGAGTAGGCATGAGAAAATGCCAGCACAAACAAAAGACATAATTGATGATGATCTTTACTACCTGGTGATCATGCATAATGATGAAGGGAGTAGGCATGAGAAACTGCCAGCATAAACAAAAGGCATAATTCATCAGCTCATAAATGGTGCCATGAAATGGATGGTTAGTAATGATTTCAACCTATGTCCAGAGAAAAAACATAAGTTTGAACGAGAATTGGGGAGTAAGTAGATTTGACATCCTGAATTCAATGAAAGATGACTTTGTTCAATTGAAACTAGTATCATGGGTTTCTAGAAAACTATTTATTGTGACGTGCTTAGGGTTTTATTTTATTTTTTATAATTCAAAGTGAAGTTTGATTTTTGTTTTTATAATTTAAAGTGGAAATGGACGTATACTTTGTTTCTTTTATCATCCCAACTTTGAACTTGAGTAATTAATGGAAATTATGTAATGTATTTAAGTATATCATCCCAACTTTGAACTTGAGTAATTAATGGAATTTCTGTAATGTATTTAAGTAATTGAGAGGTACTTAGAGGTAAATTTTATCACTAATAACTATGAAGCTCTAACCCCCTGATATATAAGAGAGGACAGCAAAATAAAACAATTCAAAGTATCATTATAACCAAACCAAATGATGACGAGATGGTTGTATTGCTTCAAAATATTCTTTTATGCAGCCATGTCTACCAATTTTAGGCAGTTATCGAGGATAATTATAAATAATCCCGATAGTTGTATTATCTTCTACGTTAATAAGCATTGTTAAAAGTCCATTTTCCTTAAAGCCAACAACCCAACATGTGTAGTAACTATTGCTCTTTGGATTTATGTACTTTGAAATTTGGTTACTCATTGACTTAGTTATCAATTTACAAAAAAAAATAGTCAAATGACTTAATAATGTTATAAGTATCCATTTACAAAGGAAATAGTCAAATGATTTAATAAATTTAATAATGTTAAACATATTTTTATATCCATGGAAACAAGTTTAAAGGAAGCAATCAAAACTTAAATGATTCTAAAACGTTATGCCAACATATTTCTATATTTATGGAAAGAAGTTTATTTTGCTAAAACCAGTATAGGTTTATTTTAACTTTGATTCTATGAAGCAGGGATCAAATTTCTCTAAGTGTAAACTTTCCTCTTTAACTAGTTTTAGAGTGCAAAATGAAGGATTTGAGTCTACATATACAATTTGTTTAGCCTACATATACAATTTTCATTTACTTAATTTTTTTCATTATTATTTAAGAGTAACACCTGTCAATTCCACATTGAATTTAGACACAAAATCACACATCCACCTAATACTCGGTTGTAAAATGCTTCTTTGAACCCAATTAATATAATACAATCACATGCACATGCACATGAAAACTATCTCTCTACAATCATAACCACCCTACCTTCAAAATAGGGATTTTCAATAACGAAAAATTTAAAAAATAGAGAATGTCCATGTGGTATCTCCAAAAATGAGTTAAAGATAAGACCAAAAGTATAGTGTTTTGTTCTCTATTTTTTCAAACAGTTTCTACCAAAATCCTCTATTTGAGAGGCCTTGTAATTGTGACTATCTCTTCATAGATTGTTAAAATATTATGATCATAAGCTGCACTATTCTATTCAATACATATACAAGCTGTAAATATAGGGATAGATTGGTATAAAAGCCTATAGGAACAAGGTTAAATCACAATTTGTTTTTATATGTGATATTATTTGATAATTAAGTACGAGAAACTAGATCTTAGAGTAACTCAATTATTATATAACTATCAATATATATTGTTTCTTTCTTTATCTTATCAATAAATTGATCATTTTATAAAGATTTATTACTTATCATTGTTATTTACATAAATCCCATTAAACTTCACATCTAAGTGACATATTTACATATTTGAATTCTAAAAACATTAATCTAATTTACTATTCTAATTCTAATTAACATTGTAGTTATCAATATCCAAATTCACAATTAAAAAAAAAACTAAATAATCTAATTTACCATTCTAATTCTAATTAACATTGTAGTTATCAATATCCAAATTCACAATTAAAAAAAAAAAAACTGAATAGATTATCATTCTAACAAAACTACATCACAATTTACTTTTAAATGTGATGCCATTTTATAATTAAGTACGAGAAACTAAGTCTAAGTCTTAGAGTGGCTCAATGATTATAGGACTACCAATATATATTCCTGCTCTATCTACGTCCTCAATAAATTGGTATTTTATGGAGATATATTCTTTGTTATTGTTTTTTACATGAATTCCATTGAATTTCACACACAAGTGATATATTTGAATTCTATAAACATTAATTTAATTGACATTATACTTATCAATGTCCTTCAAATTCACTGTTTTCAAAAAAAAAAAACAACTTAATAGGTTATCATTCTTTGAAAAATTCAATTCAATTTTTGGAAATACGTGCAATAGTATTCAAAGATAACATATTATGTTGAATTACGATTTGAAAATTTCAATTCAATTCTTGGAAAATACGTGCAATAGTGTTCAAACATAACATATTATGTTGAGTTACGATGATCCTAATAGTGATGATCTTGGTTTTCCAAATATTAGTGAATCTTTCATGGAAACATAAACCTTTGAAGTAGAAGTGAATTAGTATTCAAACTTTTCAATTAGAAGTAAATTAGTGTTCAAGTATAATTGCGGTGTTTTATTTAATTCTTAACAAACAAAAAAATTAAACTTCATAATAGATTAAAGAAATTCCAAATACAAAATAAACAATTACAAAATAGCAAAAAACAACTTTCATTTAGTATGTCAATAATTTCACTTACAACCCTACGTGGAAGAAATGTGTCATAATGGAAAACGAAAGTAACGAGTAATAAGATTAGTGTGAAATGTGTCATAATATAAAACAAAACTACTAATAAGATTAGTGTGAGGAAAAGAAAAATTAACATCGAGCCATTTAAAACTCTTATCTTCTAATTAGTTATATATTTGGAGTAGGTTTTTTAACCTTTTAATGTTTAATAGACTTATGGTTTAATTACAATCCTAATTATTCCTACATCAACACAAAGAAGAATGTGTTGTATAACAATTGATGTGTACCAAATAACTATGATTGCTTGAATGGTGAATGAGAATGTTCTTCTATATTCACTTTGAAGAATAATGGAAAGCTCACAAATCTAAACTCATGTGACAACCCTCATCACATATAGAATATAAATCTATTGAGGTTATTCAATAATCAATGGATTAGTTCAACATTTTACACATTAATAATCCAAGACATAGTTAATAAGATGTATCATTAGAAACTACTTCTAGGGCTTGAAACTAACAATCTTGGGTATCTATTAGAGGGTTAACATGCAAGATACCAGATATGTAAAATATGCAGAACATAAATAAAATGCTAGAAATGGCAGAATAACAGTAAAATATCTAGCATAATCTTCACAATAACACATAAATGATATAAGAATAGCAATAGAAATAGCACTTTGATTCAGAAAGCAATGTTCACAGGCCTCTTCGAGGGGGCAACCTCCAATCGAGTAGCGCTCTGTTACAATA
>SNQJ01S0033385.1:41226-70019 GCA_010110895.2 Picea sitchensis | reverse complement strand
GAATACATTGATCTACCTATGTGCGGGTTAGGACCTTAACATAACATACCTAATCATAGAAAACCATTTAGTGTGAAACAATAGTATATACAATTTTCATACAACTCATTGATATGGAAACACATAGTTTGAGAAACTGGTAGTTTTATCAAAGAGATTGTTTCTACATGTAGTATCAATT
Source organism: Picea sitchensis (assembly GCA_010110895.2). NCBI lineage: Eukaryota > Viridiplantae > Streptophyta > Pinopsida > Pinales > Pinaceae > Picea > Picea sitchensis. Next base: position 69,838 of record SNQJ01S0033385.1, on the reverse strand, counting down.
AAATGAATAAATAGGAGTTACCCCATCTCTTGGAAGTAAATAATTTTCCATGAACATAGCCCAAGGGAAAACATAAGTCACTAGATATCCAAAAATATAGAAAAAAAAAGAATGGTGAGAGAATCTAGTATAGAATCAATATCAAACATACCAAGCCACATGGACTACTCATCATGATTTATGCATTTACATACAACTCATGGAAAAATACCTTGTATTTCATGATCAATTTCACTTTGAAGGTCATCGTTAAATATGCTATATTCACATCATGTGGTACCAATATTGACATTAAGTTTCACCTTGCTCATTTCTCATAAATGCCTACTAAAAGTGTCTTGTTCCAATCGTGGAAGGGTGGAGAGTACCCTATGGAGAGTATATTTTAGAGAATTAGTCAAAGCTAAAAATAAAATAAAAATATTAATTTATGCACAACCTTTATCTCTATTTTCTCCCTTGCTTTGGGTTTTATTATCTTGCTATTAAACATACTTAAATCCAACTATGAATCTAGATATACCCCCTATAAACTTACTGGTGGTTATTATGGATCCTTCTTAAGGGGGGTGGCAATAGGTAACAAAGAAGAAGGAGAAGAATGGATGAATTGAGGGTCTCTCCACGAAGAAGGTGGAAAAAATTGGCAATGGGGTGAGCACAAACATTTTCATGCATAGATGCATGCACATTCTTAAGAATGTGCACATGTTCTAGATGTTATTGGCTCATAAAACTATGAAATTCCACCGAGGATGCCAACTCGGCTCCCCAACAGGATGGCCACCGAGATCCACTTGGACAATTCCTCCCCCCTTATGAAGCAATGGTCCCCATTGCATCAAGTTCCCTCGGGAGATGGGGAAACTTTTGTTGAATTTGAACCTTGGTGAGTCGCTTGCATTGTTGAAGTAGTTGTCCTGCTTGTACTTGGTATTATCCTTTTGAAGGATGTCATCAACTTGTTTTTGGAGGTGTTGGATCCTTTCAAAAAATTTGATTGCATGGTCTTCCTTGGTCTAAGTTTCGAAGGACTCTATCGTTGAAGATGCAGCAGGAAGAGTTATCTCAATGGGGGATAACAGTTAGAACCCCAAACACACCTGAAAAGGGTTGTGGCCAATAGACCTATGCTAAACATATGGAAGAATCTCATTATATGGAAGGGATTGCATATAGATTGGACCATTGGTTAATAGAGCACCAAGCACCAAGTCAATGGAATTATTGACTTGGAAATGCAGAGGCACCCTTGTAGGTGAAAAAATATCTTTATGATCCTCTATAATCTTGTCAACCTACTTCTTTTTTATAGAAAGGTCTTGGGCCAAGGATCTATTCGTTGTAGTGACCTTCTATTCACCATATGATTGGATCATGAAGAGGGAAAAGTTTTTGTTTTGAGAGATTACTTTGCAACACATTTTTTCTAAGATTAATGAAGTGGAATTAGTCCAAGCTACCTCTAGTACCTTGTAGATATGACCTCCCATAGTAACAATGACATTATGGGGTTGCGACTCATAGATAGCGTGACATTTCCACATATATGGTTGTCCTAAAATAACATCACATACTTCAATTGGGGAAGCATCACATAGTACCTCATCCTTGAAGGGCTTGGTGTCGTAGGAAAGGAAACATTGTTGGATGACACAAATGTCTCGTCCCCATATCAACCATTCGATGGTGTATGGTTGGGGGTGTGGCATCATTGGTAGCTTCAATATCTTGAAAACATATGATGATATCAAGTTCTTCTGACTCCTGTTTTCAACAATGAAATGCAATGGGGTCCCATTTACCCACATCTGTGAGTGGAAGAGGTGCTCCCCCTCCTTAAGCTCCTCTAGTTCTTCTAGTTGTATTGTTGTGGTTGTGATGGTATCACTGGGTTATGCATCGATGATATGTTTCCCTTTATTATGGTCTGAATCAAATTCTGAGTTAGGTTCTGATTATTTTTCTTTAAGCTCAACAACCAATGACTATTTCAAGCAACATTTATCAGTGTTATGTCAGGGGAGTTTTTGGAACTCACACCACTTTTCAGTGTCTTTCTTAGACTTCATGTTACCCTTATTTGCATGTGTCTTAGACTGGCTCTCTTAAGGTTGGACTTCCTTTCTTAGTCCTCCATTCTATGAGTTAGGATTTTCATTGCCATGCTTTTGTTGTGGTGTATTTTTAAACTCAAATTCCTTTTTACATTGTTGTTTGAATTTCTACTCAATTTTGATTGCATATTGATAAGAAGCTCCCAGTGAATATATGTCCAAGAAATCCGTATATATTTGGATGTACCTATGCATCCCACTACGATACGTCAAAACCAAGTGCCTCTTGGAGTCTTTGATACCTAGATTTTAGTGCAAGGTATGAAAGATGTTAGTGTACTTTAGCACTGTCTGGTCTCTTTTCTTATGAAAATTTGTCCATCTCATGTATTGGTCATCATAGTTTCCGACAGGATATAACTCCTCCTTGAGGGAATCTACAAAGGGCTCCCAAGTGGTTTCTCTTTTGAATGGCATAGATTCATTCATAGTGTACCTCTCCCAGTAACCTTCCCACCAAGATCTGACATGGGGAAGGGATTTAAGGAGTTTGAAGGTGATATTTTCTCTCTCCCAGAAACTTTTTGGATAGATAAATAACCTTCTAGTAGATTCAACCATTTTTCTAGAGTGCCTAAATCTATATAGCCTACAAATACAGGGATATAAAAATTGATGTGTACCTTGAAGGGTGTTGCACCTTTGAAATAGTTTTTTTTCAAATATGCCTTGGCCACCATTGATATTCATTGAAGTATATGAACGAAGTTGTCCATCATCTCATTCCTATGTTGCAAGAGGGATTCCTCGAGAAATGTCTTGAAAGGATCTCCTTCTCCGTCATCTCTCTTTTCTTCCACCATGGGAGGTCACTTGGGTTGGTGAGAGTGGTTTTCCTCAAGAGAAACTAGCTTGAGACCCAACTCTCTATACCCTAACCTCATTCGGGACATGCTTTGAGAAACGACAAGGAGAAGATTTCTCTGATACCATTGATCTTGATTATACTGAAAACGAAATGAGACAAATGAAAAATATAGCAGGGAACACATAAATATAGTGAAACCTAACTTCTATTAATGAATATAATATAAAAACATTACAAAACACAAACTGGATAGAATGGTGGTAGCTTATATCTGAAGAGAAAGAGATGTTGGATGCAGTTCATTCACAAAAATATTTACATCACACTCCATTACATACTTAAAGGGCCTCCTTCACCTCAATTATATATGAGAGAGTGAGAGGAGAATAATTCCAATGATGCATGTGGGATAAATTGGTCTAAGTTTACAAAATTCTATAGGCATGTAAAACACTAGGACTTCCCAGGAAGTCACCCATCCTAGTACTATTCTATCTCGAGCGTGCTTAATTGTGAAGTTCTAATGGGATTCAATGCATTAACACTATGTTGTAGGAATGTACATAAGACCACTAGGGAATAATTACACAATGTCTATAATTAACAAATGGATATGGCATTACATTTCATTCTCCATCAAAAGGGTGAATATCATGGTTTATCAAAACCACAGACTTGAAAATGTTGATTCATTGGAAAAGGTAGATGGCCACCAACATCCACATGGTTTACAAGTGACCAAGGCCAATTAAGCAATATTTATGATTGCAAAGCTAGGATGTTTGAATATTACAGGACTAGACTAGATAGAAACCAAGTGAGAGACTTAAACATTACAAAAAAAGATTTGATGACATTGTTCATTGATCCTAGAACTGAACTACAACCACCGGTCACAAAGAGATCCATTTTTTAACAAACCTCCCTGCAATAATAGAGAGGTTCCTTTATATTTCCTTAGGAAAGTATGGAAAGATTTTATGTTGGGTCACCATGTCAACTACTTTGACATTGGTAAATTCCAGGGGGTGGGTTATGGGTTTGCATAGGACAGATAAAATGATATGCATCACCCAATTGTAGTTCCTCAAACTCTTAGGTGAAGGCATAGACCCCGTTCTTATCATCCTCCCATCGTGGAAAGAATCACTCAAACAAAAATATCCATATCAACCTTGACTTGGAGTCGAGTGTAGCATAACGGTTTTGTAGCATTATCTTTGTAGGAGGTACCTACAAGTGACATTGGTAGAGGGGTTGGTCCTTCAATCCATGTAGTAGAGTGCAGCCAAAAGAGGGCACATGGACAAACTAGGCATTCATGTGACCCTAACATATTCTCATTCTGCAAGCATACTTTTTTGGGGCCAATGAAGGNCATAGATCCCGCTCTTATCATCCTCCCATCGTGGAAAGAATCACTCAAACAAAAATATCCATATCAACCTTGACTTGGAGTCGAGTGTAGCATAACGGTTTTGTAGCATTATCTTTGTAGGAGGTACCTACAAGTGACATTGGGAGAGGGGTTGGTCCTTCAATCCATGTAGTAGAGTGCAGCCAAAAGAGGGCACATGGACAAACTAGGCATTCATGTGACCCTAACATATTCTCATTCTGCNATATAATGTGTTTTTACCATATCTAAATATATGATGTTTGCAATTTCTATGCTCGAATAACATATCCTCAATGTCAATAGATGCATCAATGTTATTTTCCACAATTGATGTAGCAACAAAGGCATCTTTCTCATTTGGTGTACCACATACACAAGTATGTGTCACCTTTGATAAATTCATCACATTGCTTAGCTTATTCTCTAGCATCCTCAAATATAATTTGGTTGTGTTTCTATAGGTTGTGGTATCATATGATGATGAAACATGTCCACCTGGGATGGATAAATCACCCCCTTCATAGGTATCATGGGTCGAGTTAAATATTCTTTAAATGTGGATTTTTTGTATTTTTTTGTCAAATTTTACATTTTTTACTAATAAAAAAAATTAAAGTATGTATGTAGGATTCTTCATTCACTTCTAGGTCTTCCATACCACTACCATTCCATTCACCACCACTATCAACATTCCCCCTCCATCATTTTCCCTAGCTTCAGGGCAAGTCCAATCCTTCTCCACCCTACCTAGGCTCCAGGGACACCACTTTCCACCCCAAGGGTTTTACCATCACTCATAAAAATTGTGGGGGTTTAACACCAACCACCTTTCCCATACCATCCATCTACAATGGCTGCACCTGCACACCACCCATATGCCATCATTTTTGCATACCAGACTATTTCCATCACCGAGACTACACCACTACACTATCATGCATCCTCCCATCCATCATTTGATGTAGATAACATATTCCATGCCACAAAAAATGTTTTATGGGGGCATCTTGCACAACTGAGTGTTCCACGTTGTAATGAATCTCCACGATTTCCTAAGTTATTCACATTGAGATTATTTTTTGATGAATTTTTTATGTATCATGAATGGAATTGATTTCATGATTTTTTGTTTAAATTTCATTCTTTCATTCTTGTACTATTGTAGGGTGTAATTTCTAAGAGATTAGGGTCGTAGAGGAGGGAAACACTCTCATGATTGTTAGTATAATTTGTGGTGAGTTTTCGTAGCTTGAATTGTAAAGTATCACTTTGTAATTTTATTAATTCTTTGTGGAAAAAATCTTATAAGAATGTTGTTTCTTTCTCCAATCTCCGAAGAGAAAAAATATGCCTATATGTAAAACAACTCGAGGTCCTACTTCGAGTAATAGAACAAGATCAATTTTTGGGATGAACGTGATAGTTGTGAAGGTGGTAGTGGTTAATGAGTGACCAATGAGTTGAATTTTTCATCTAGGGCACCATATGTCATTTTTCCATGTTTAGTCACTTGTTGTCACTTTGTATATTGGGAATGATGTGTCATTTTGTAAAAAATGTACAGTTCGAACTATTTTTAAGACACACACACACACACACACACACATTTCATGGCAGGTGTTTTATGAATTGTAGTGTTTCTTTATTTGTTGTTGATGAATGATTACAATGATAATGCTAAAAGCTATTTTATCCATTAGGACAATTAAAACTCATGAACTAAATATCTACCATCTCAAACATGAGATCCTATAGTTTTAACATTCCAAAAACACATTGTAGTAAACTAAGGTAAATTCAAAATTTCAAGAGTACTTTACTCAACACAATTACCTTTCTTCAATGTCAAACAACACCAATTACATCTATCAATTTTTCTCATGACACAACTATTATTTAATTTTTTGATTCCTTTGATAATAAAATAGAACAATGATTTTATTTACCACTCTAAAGAAATAACCCAACCATTCAATTGTCATTCTTATGCCTTTACCTTGCCAAGATTTTTGTTTTGTTTCAAAGCACATATGCAATAGGTTTCCCTAGCTATGAAAATTTGTAGCAATATGATAATCAAAATTCAAGGCATGAATGACTGGATTTACCTAGAATCGAACCTAGATTTAAAACCGAGTAGATAGCTATGGTTATATGGCCATCAATCTTCATAGAGTAGAGAATCAAACTCACACAAGAAACAAATCATGGACCAACACTTTGGCAATTTGTGATTGAAATTTGAGGCATGCCATCAAAAGTAAGTATAAATGGAGTGAGTTAATAAGTGGACAAACTTAATTTTTATGGTTAGTTCATTTTTTTTCCATCTAGGTAAAGTTTCACCATGATCAACTGACTTTTTCTTCTTAAAATGGATCCAAATATCTAAACTCAAAGTTTATTGTTAAAGTTGTTTCCAATAAGATGGAACTATAGCTTCCAACAAAATTCTATCATATTTGGGGAAAATTTCCCACCATAATAAATTGAATATGTTCCCTTATTAACTTAACCCTTCATGAATGATTGTGACAAAGGGATATGAAACATCTTCAAATTTCTTACAAAGAAAATTGAACTATTCCAAGTCTAGCTCAAATTTTGACAATAGAATGCAATCAAACTCTACATTTTTTAGAATGAAAGTAGTGAATACTTTGAATCTTTAATAAGATATATAATGAGATACTCACCTTAACATGGAACCACAACAAAATACTGAGAGTGGATTTACATGTATTAGATACCTGTAATTTAACTTACACCAAACATGATATCCAACTCTAAAATCTTCAAAAGAAACCATAAGACTCTTAAAAAAGATGAGATGGGTATTAAATTTTTTTATTTGACATCATATCATGGTTTCTAGAATGGGGTCAACACATCACTTGAAAATGATTTTGACAAAGCTAGAGGATGCGTAACACCCAAATGATTTGACTATGGAAGGCTTGAATGACCAAAATATAAATCAATTACAATACACGGGCTTTTTGAAGATGAAATAAGGCCAAGGGTTAGAAGAGATCCATCTCATAATGAGGGATTTGAATAGGTTTTATGCTTTTGTTAATCATACAGACAAGCTTGAATGTTCAACCTTCCCTTTCTCTTTCCACATGATTATATATTATAAAACTAAAGTTGAAACTTCAAATTTACTATTTGATGGTTTAATGATATAGAAGAACTCTATAAAGATAAAAATAATAAAACGACTTGTGTAAAAATAAATAATGAGCGTCAATATTAAATCAATAATGAGCGTCAATATAATTGACCTAACAAGTAAAGAAGCATCATGCAAAAGAGGTAAATAATTCCATGATTCCATAGACACAACCATGGAAAAAAAACTAGCCAGATGCACTCATCATTAAAGAAAAGAAATAATCATCATAACTCTATCTAATACACCATAATGGAAAAACTCCCTTTGTAACACTGCCTATATATGTGCATACAATGGTGGTTCTAAAGATTGTATATTCTATAAGGTCTTGATAGTCTATTTGTACCACACCAAAAAAACTCGTGTGATCTTGTAAATGTAGAATTGTGCAAGGAATAACTCTAGACTTTAACATTGGAGGTCTATTCCCAAAACCAATGAGCATATTCTACCTAAGAAACTTTTTAGATAATAAAAATAAATGTGATTATGTATCATATAATTGCCTTTCTACTTTCACAATGTACTTTCCCCCTTCAAAACCATGAGTGATTAGATATCTTCCCATAACTAGATCTAGAAGAACCACTTCAAAACTATAGATGTCATGTTTCTCATTTATGATTTACCCTGAGGGTGTACATGCAAATTGTTTTTTTTTTGGTACTGGTGGAATCGGCAACTGGTGGTTCTCGTACTCACATGGCACGGGGTTGATCCCCGTCGGCTACCACTATAACCCCAGGTGCAACCACCCAGCCCACAAGAATGGCGCACGAGTAAATCCGAGTGAGAATTGACATGAGACTTCATTTTACAAATTTCCTTCCATTTACATGGCACTTGCCAATCCGTCTACACTCGTGCGGGGAGGGTGTACATGCATATTATAAATCAAGCAAAAAAGATATAAATTTTGAATTTAGGGATAACAACTATGATTAATAATTATTTACTTATTTTTAAGGAATTTATAAATCTAAGTTTCTTTAGGAAACTAGATGCTTTCACAATTTTTTTTTTCAAATTTGAGAAGTCAAAACCCTAGCTAAAATTAGTTGAGCCTATGATCTTCTTAAATATACAACTCCACAACATCCTCGAACAAAACCCTAGTTTCAAACATCCTCAAACAAAACCCTAGTTTCAAACATCCTCAAACAAACCATTTTTTTAAAAGGGAATCATAAGGGAGGGGTGCTTCTAGCTGTAATCCAATGTTAGGAGTCCAACACAGTTTAAGGTCCATCCATCAGAGGCCCAGTTATATTTTTATAGTGAGTTGAAACTTGCCACCTAAATCCATTCGGGAACACAATGAAATTAGGTATGGGGGAATAAAATACAAACTGAGCAGCTTAATTGAGTTTCGAAATCTCCCACAAGTGTGTTTTTCAAGGCCCACATGACCACACTACCCGCAATCACTTGAAACAGTGTTTTTCAAAATTGACCCCTAGTTTAGAAATTGCATTGTGCCTTATCAAGAAAAACCCTACTTCTAGATATCCTCAAAACAATTGTTTTCTGAAAAACAAAATCATAAGGGAGGGGTGTCCCTAGCTGTAATCTAGTGTCAAGAGTCCAACAAAATGGAAGGTTCATCCATCGGAGGTTTGATTCAAGTTTTATGGCGAGTTGTAACATGCCTCCTCAAGCCATTCAGGGACACATTGAAAATTTGGTCCGTGGGCATAAAATCCAAAGTAAGAAACATAATTGAGTTATGTGGATCTCGCAAGTGTGTTTGTACAAGTATCACATGACCATGTTACCCAAAATCTCCCGAGAGTTTTTCAAAATAAACCTGTAGTTTAGAAATTTCATTATGCCTTACTAAGAAAAACCCTAGTTTTGAAGATCCTTGAACAAACCGTTTTTTTGGGAAACAAAATCACATGGTGGGGGTGCCCCTAGTTGTAATCAAGTTTCAGGAGTCCAAAAAAATTGAGGGTTCATCCATCGGAGGCCCAATTAGAGTTTTATAGTGAGTTGTAACTCACCTCTTTAAGCAATTCAATGAAACATTGACAATTTTTTCTGGGGACATAAAATCCAAACTAAGAAATACAATTGAGTTCCATAAGGTCCCTCAATGTTTTTTGGCCAAGGCCCACATGACCATGCTACCCACAATTTCCTAACGTATTGCTTTTCAAAATTGACCCCTAGCTGAGAAATTGCATTGTGCCTTATTGAGGAAAACCCTGGTTCTGGATATCCTCGAGAAAACCATTTTCAAGCAATGGAATCATAGGGGATGTGTTCCCCTAGATGTAATCCATTGTTAGTAGTCTAACATAGATAATAGTTTGTCCATTTGAGGCTCAGTTAAAGTTTTATTTAAAGTTTCAACTCACATCCTAAAGTTGTTTAGGGGAACCTTGAAATTTTTCTCTAAGGGCATAAAATACAAATTGAACAATATAATTGAGTTCCTTAAGCTCCTGCAAGTGTGTTTGGACAATGCCCATTTGACCACCTGTTATGAACCAAGTTCCTTGGAAATGATAAAAATTAAATGAATATAGTATACATCAAGGGGGAGACATCCTTTTATAGTATACCCAATTCACAAGACAATACATGATGATCCAAAGACTAGGTATCCTTGGTATATATATAGGAGACAAAGGGTGCAATTATAATGAAAGGGTACAATGAAAGATTTTATTTGACCTACTAATACAACAAATAAACTAATAACTAATTCTTAGTAGGGCCTTAACACAACTTCCCTCTTTTAAAAAAAATTCCCTCAAAGCTTGTAATTGAGGANGGTGCAATTATAATGAAAGGGTACAATGAAAGATTTTATTTGACCTACTAATACAACAAATAAACTAATAACTAATTCTTAGTAGGGCCTTAACACAACTTCCCTCTTTTAAAAAAAATTCCCTCAAAGCTTGTAATTGAGGATGTTTCTTCATGAACTTCTTTTAGCACCCAAATTTTTGGGTCCATTTTTGTGCATGTGCACAAATAAAGTTTTTTGTGCTCATTCCATAGTTTTTCACATAGTGAAGGAAATGGGCGATGAATTCCATGAAGTGCACATCAAACCAAGTTTTTTCAGCAGCACGTCAAGCATAAAGACTACCAAGTGCACGTCGGTTCAAGTTTTGTCAATTGTGTCGGAAACGAAGAAGATGCTCGCCGAAATTAAGAAAAGCATCACCATGAAATTTCCCAGAATGATTATTAGCCACAATAGATGAAGACATGGGGAAGTCAAAAGATGAGTTGGCTAGGCTATCAAGATTACCCTTGATGCAGAGAATCTACATGGAGAAGTGGCATGCACCATAAGCGTGTGAGGTAGTTGGATCATACAAGTGAGTGGATCGGAGTAGAAAGAGACAACTTCTCCCCAAAAATGAAAGATATAAAAATGATCTCTAATATTAGAACATGATTTAGCTAGTTAGTGTGTGAAATGATCGATTGGCTCTTAGTCTCGAACTCACTCTGAGCCTATTGTAATCTTGTGATGTTTTGAATATATTTGTGTGTCTTTGTTCTATGTAAATCCTAAGGAAAGGAAGATGGCACATTCTTTTGTATTCCCATTGTTTTATATAGTAACGATATTAATTTCTATGGCTTTCCTAAGCAGTTGTTCAGTTCACTATATATCTTTGTGTGATGGAATGCTCTGAATAATAAATATATGGGAGTTCTAATCTATTTTGAGTCTATTGTGATTGTGCTGAATATGTGTGTATATTTTTCTAATTCTTAGTCCTAAAAATAGTTTGTTAGACATGAGTGACATGAATTCCAATAACATTAGTGTTTCATATGTTTAATCCTCCATCCCCGACACAAGACCTTATGGTCCTTGTGATCCTCTCTGCATATCGGGTGAGACCTTCCTCAGCCAACCCCAATTATCGAAGAAACTGCTTTTCCCTCTCATGACTCCAATCCTTTCTCTACCTCCATAAAATGCCACCACACATCCTCCCATAAGACATCCAAATATGATTCTCCCAGTTCACCTCGACAACTCCAAAAATTACTGAAATAAATTTTTGCATAGTTATCCAAACAATAAGTGTCACACAATGACATGAGTAGGAAAATGAAGCTTCTGGACCAATAGTTCACCTTTCCCTTGGAACAATGATCTTCACCTTTAACCAATCCCTCCCTTGATATTCTAGGACCTAGTCCTCATCGAGTGATCAATGTTGATCCACTCACTATAATTCCATTTATTTCATCCATAACTGAGCTCGACCTATCTCAAGTTACTACAACCAAAATCCCACATTTGATCACTTCCTTGGTCCATGAGCTCGAGGAATGCCACCAATCCATTCAATAGGAAATCACCCAGTCATGTCTCAACTACAAGAAAGGGAGTTCCAATCATGATGCCACATATTCCTAGTTAGAAATTAAATCCCACGCCCATCAAGAACTGGAAGAAACCAGATACACTTTACAAGATTTACACGTGACTGAAGTAGACACCCATTATGACACTCATGGTTGGTATACATCCATTCTTAGAAACCACATAGAACTGGTCAATTCTCTCAATGAAGCCTATTCCTAGGTATCTCCTCCGACATCAGTACATCTAGGCTTTCTCGCCCTAGAGAAGATGAAATTGGTCGTTGAGCACATTCGCACCATGCAATTATAGAATGACGAACTTCAAGACCAACTGCAACATATAACCCCAGATGGAACCTCCCTCCAACAACAAGTTATTCAAGTGAGAAAGGTCATTTAGGAGAGTCAAAACCACGTCGAAGTATTCATCGCGTTGTTCACTCAAAGCTTCAAATTGTGGGATTATTTCATGAACACTCTAGAACTCGGGACTCTCTATGATCGTACTCGCACAATCAAAGTTGAGGTTGTATAGAAAAAATGATATTTCGGCTCCCTTCCCCCAAAAGATTTTGTCACGTCCATATAGGTTATTTCTACGCAAACAAAGGAGATCACTTCCACATGGGCTGAGCAGTAGAGGATGCGAGAATGGATCATACCAATGACCGACTGACTATGGATTGGTATACTCAGCTCTCATAACTACAAGTTACTACTATCTCCATGGTTGACCATATCAACAACACATATCTCACATCTGTGACAGTCACAACTAATGTCATGGAAACGATTTTCCAACTTACCTAGAAGCTTCAAGAGAATATTTCTCATCATGAGAGTCAGTTCCTAGAATTCATGCAAAACCTCAAGGGAATGGTACCATTAGTCATCGAGATCATTCCATGAAGCAGTTTCCTTGAGGACAAGCCATATAATAGTGGTGGAGTCCTATTGGCACCCAACATTTTAGGTCCAGTTTTGCGTCCATGCATAAATGAAGTTGTGCACGCTCATTCCATAGTTTTGTACATACAGAAGGAAATGCACGGTGAATTCCATAAATTTCACATCAAACCAAGTTTTGTCAGCAACATGCCAAGCATAAATACTACAAAGTGCACATTGGTCTGATTTCTATCAGCTGCACCAGAATCAATAAAATAATCATGGGGAAATATCCCAGAATGAATATTTCCCGCAGCATATGAAGACATGGGTCGGCGAAAAGATGATATGACCAGGTAGTTAATATTTCCCCTGATGCAGAGAGTCTACTTGGAGCGATGACAGGAACAAGAAGCATGTGAGTTAGTTGGATCAGAAAAGTGAGTGGAGCAGAGTAGAGAGAGATATCGCTCCCCAATAGTGAAAGATTTAAAAATGATCTCTAGGCTCATAACAAGAGTTAGCTAGTTAGTGTGTGAAATAGTCGATTAGCTATCAGTCTCAAGCTCACTCTAAGCCTATTGTAATACTGTGATGTTTTTAATATATTGTTATGTCTTTTTTCTATCTGAATCCTAAGGCAATGCGCATGGCGCATTCTGTTGTTTTCCCATTGTTTTTCATAGTAATGATATGAAGTTCTATGGTTTTCCTAGGTAGTTGTTCAATGCATTGTATATCTCTATGTGATGGAATGCTCTGAATAATAAATATATGGAACTTCTAATATATTATGTGTCTATTGTGAATGAGAATAATATGTGTGTATATTTTTCTAATTCTTAGTCCTAAAAATAGTTTGTTAGGCATGAGTTCCGTGAATTCCAATAGCAGTAGTGTTTCATATGTTTAATCTTCCTCGACCTTGGCCAAGGATTTATATTTCATTTCCTAGGGGTTTTGTTGGACACGCTCTAGACGAACCTTGGGTCTAAAACTCCCCAGTGTTAAGAAGGTTAGTACACACACAAGAGTGGACTGAAAACAATGACATAACACTGAACAACTACTCATTTTCCCATGTTACTTCTTCTAGAGGCATATTCTTCCACTTTATTAGGTACTCCATAATGGTTGTACTTTGAAGAGATAGATAATGTTGCTCTATAACTTTTTCTGGTTCAAGAATCAACTTCCCTTCTTCATCTAATTCTGGAAGTTCTATTTGCACTAGCATAGTTTGACCCAAAACTATATTTAGGAAAGATACATGAAAAACCTTATGAATTTGAGAAGAATTCAAATCTATCTCATACGCCACATGTCCAATCCTGTGAATAATCTTGTAGGGTCCATAAAATTTTGGAGCTAATTTCCAATTCTTCTTTTACTTGAGTGTGGATTTCTTATAATTATGTAGTCTAAAAAATTTCCAATCATAACTTTTGTTTCACTTTGATGTTGATCTGCTTTCTTTTTCATCTTATTTTGCACCATTTGAATTTTTTCCTTAAGAATTGTCAAAGTTTTTTTAATATTCTCCATATATTAATTTGTTTATTGTACTTTGGACTTATCTTGCAAAAAGTATGAGATACTGGGTTGGATGTTCAAAAAGGGCCTCAAATGGGGACATTTTAGTAGATGTATGACAAGTAGTATTATACCACCATTCTACCAAAGGAAGTCACTTCATCCATTGAGATTTATTTTCTAAAGAATAAAATCATAGATAACCTTCCAAGAATTTGTTAACTATTTCTGTTTGACCATCTATTTGTGGATGATATGATGAAATCACAACTAGTGTTGTTCCACTCATCTTCCATAATTATTTCCAAAACTTTCCCATGAATTTTAAATATTTGTCACTTATTATTACTTTTAGAAGACCATGAAGTCTATGGATTTCCTTCATGAACTTCGTGCACTTGGCTTGTTGTATATATACTTTTAATTCCATTAAAATGTGAATATTTTGTGAGTCTATCAACGACAAAAAAAGAATCCTTACCTTCATATTTTTGTATCCTTGTAATAGATTCCATTGATATCTCTTCCCATATTTTAAGTAACCTTGTAGATTTTATTGTCACTACTTTATTTCTTTGGAAAACCTGTCATTATCCCACAAATTTTTGAATATCATTCTTCATTTCTTCCCAAAATAAATCTTTTTTGATCCCTGGATATGTTTTAAGGAACCCTACATGTCCTACCACTGGAGAGTCATGGGGATCCCTTCATATATGTTTCTTCAACTTCAATTGAGGGAATTAAATTATTCTACCCTTCTACCAAAGTATAACTCCCTTCCACTCTCAATGTTCCATAGAGTTCATCCCTTCCTCTATACATTGTATTTTTGTGTAGTACTGTTTTCATTTTTCCATTCATGGAGAGCTTATTCCAACCACAGAGGAATAGAAGATGTAATAGAATATAAGCTTGAAGTTGCTTCTATTTTAGAAAGAGCATCTACTACTAAATTTTCCTTACTCTTTTTGTATATTATTTCGAAATAAAACCCTTGCATTTTTACACGCATTTTTGTTGCTCTTGTGATGTCAATATTTTGTCCAAAAATTACTTTAGGCTATCATGGTTTGTATTGACATTAAAGTTCGTCCCAATGAGATATTGTCACTATTTTTTAATTTCATATAGAATTGCTTCCATTTTGTTTTCATATGTAAATTTCACCAAATATTTTCCCTTGACTTGATTTGTTTCCAAATCCAATGGTCTCCCTTATTGTGTCAATACTAATCCCACTACTAGTCCTAATGCACCACATTCTACTATGAACGTTATACCAAAATAAGGTGTTTCCAATATTGGTGTAGAAGACATGGAGTCCTTTAAGATAGAAATGCCAAAGTATCCTTTTTATTCCATACAAATGATTTTTTCCCAATGAAATGCAAATCATTCCATACATTTGGATTTCCAAATTATATTCTCCCATACTTAGTTTTATGTTGTGGCGTTTTCAAGCACAATCAATACTCCCTCCATTAGCAACCAAAAATCGAAAATTTGTTGTTAGATATACAAAACAATTGAGGCACTCTGCTAATATTTTATTAATGAAGTTATGGGTATTACCCAAGTCAATGATCACTATAACCTTTTTCTTCTTAATGCATCCTACAATATTTAGGGTTTTAGGTGCTGACAAACTTTCCAATGCATGAGTTGATATTTAACACTTGTTTGAATTAATGTTTTGCACAATTTCGGTCTTTATTTCCCACTCTTTTAAGTTGACAAGTTCTTCCTCATTTATTTTTGTAGATTCCTCCACTTCCTCTTCATCATTTGTTTTCCTCAGAAAAAAAACGTAATTTTATTCATCCGAAGAGACAAAATTACATTTTGTAGGTGCTCGAAGAGCACATTCAGGAGCATACAAAAAGTGTGATGGTTTTGAGCCAGAGTAAAAGGTGACCTGTTGATAGTTTTGTTGTCCATATTATTAATATCCAGAAGCTATACATTTGCAACTACTACATGCAATTATAGGGGCTGCAAATTTACAACAAGAAAAAATATATATCCCAGGGAGGATATCAGTAGTTGGTTCCTATATACAAGAGAAAAAAAGAAAATTGTAAATTTATTGTGAAGTAGCTTGTGTCGGGTCTTCAATTAAGGGCATGTGGAATAAGTCCCAAACTGTATCTCCTTATGTTTATGAAAAGTGCCATTGACCGAATACTTCCTCTTCATAATTATTTTCTAAGGTGAACAATTTTGTTTCTTGACATTTATGCCCTTTTGACAATTTTTTGTTACAACCAAAGAATACTATTTTTTCTCTTCTTCCCTCCATTTCCTTCTTTGTTGTTTGAGTAGGTTGAGGTAAGGTAGTATTATGAACCCCCAAAATTTATTTTATTCCCGCATATGCTCCAATGGTAGACTTCTATGTAGCCTTATTCTTGTCTTGAATATGATGAGAAAATTGCATAGCTTCCATAATATTTTCACAATGTTTTAGGAAAATATCAAACTTGATGTCTTCTTTTTATCCACCCATGTGAGCTTCCAACAATTTTTCATCATTTATGTTATACACCCTTGTGTCCAACACCTGAAATTCTAAATTATAATCTTCAATATAATTTGAATGCTTGAWTATTTTCAATTGAGTGAAGTAGTCTTGTTCCCAATCTTTCCCATACCATTCTTTTAAGTCTCTTATAAATAATCCCCAAGTATAATGATAAGAATGGGGCTTCCGTTTAACTTCCCATTGATACCATTGATATRGTTTTATCTCAAAGTTCAAAGTTTCTATGTGAATCCTTTTCTTATCATCTATAATATTATGCAGTTCAAAATATTTCTCTATTTGGTTCACCTAGGTAAAGACCTATGCTCCATCAAAATTATTTAATTCAACCTTCAAAAGGTTCACTCCTTTTGGAAACCATCCATAAGTAACACCACTATTGGATTTAAATCCCCATAGAAAATGTTTATTAGTGGAAGGTTTTTAATCATGAATACTTCCTTTATTTTCATAAGTATATTCAGTCATAGTGTCACTTTTAGGAAGCCTCCAATCTAGGTTTTGTAAGATAGATGACATGGATTTTTTCAATTTATCCATATTCTTTTCCATTTGATCCCTATTTTCATCCATATTGTTTTCCATATGTTCCATTTGTTCCCTATTTTCATTCATATTATTTTCCACTCGTTCCCTATTTTCATTAATCTTATTTTCCATCTATTATTTATTTCCATTCATCTTATTTTCCATACATTCCCTATTTTTAGTGATATTCTTTTCCATATGATCCATCTGGTGGAAAACACCTTCTTTTTATTCTTAAGTAATGGTTGAGCTCATTGTATATTTACTCTCTGAGTGCTTTTCTCAGTGTACTATAGAAACAAGACGGCCAGATAGTTTATCTAAGGCTTGGTTTTATGTATACCTAGGGTACTTCCTATATACCCAAAGGAACATGGAAGTCATATTTTGTCTACAATTACTATCTAATNTCTCTGAGTGCTTTTCTCAGTGTACTATAGAAACAAGACGGCCAGATAGTTTATCTAAGGCTTGGTTTTATGTATACCTAGGGTACTTCCTATATACCCAAAGGAACATGGAAGTCATATTTTGTCTACAATTACTATCTAATGTGGTACTACTCGAAGAGGTACCAGTAGGAGTTACAGGGGTTTCCAACTAGGTGAAACAATGTGTTTCCAAGAACAAGAAACCATGTGTAGTTTTTGCATGTATTCTTCCCCTATTGTCATTTTTCCCACTTAATGACATATCATGTGTTATTTAAATATTTTGTAAAATGTATCTCAAAAAAAAAATGATCTTTCTAACTATAGAAAAAGCTCTTAAAATCACCAGAAAATAACTTGTGAAAAAACGCTTACTTCCAGAAGAAATGCATCATAAAATATAATGATTCAAAATATGAAATTTTTTCCACATGTATCTCACTATGTCAACTCAAGATTCTAAAAATTTTAGAGTCTGAAACTTCACTAAAAAAAATTACAACAACAATTCCAAGATAATGAGTTTTAGGATTAGTCACAAACCTTGTCTTCAATGGACTATATCTCCAAAAGTATAGCGAATTAGAACCTAAAATTTTGACCACTCTTTCTTCTCAGTGTCAATAGTATTTTTTTTTTATGGAACTTCCCAGAAAACAAGTTATAGTGAAAATCGTTCAAAATTGATTTCAGGATGAGTTAAAAACCATATCTTCCATATGTTATATCTCTGAAATTATAATGACCCATAACCTTAAATTTTTACCATATGTATTTTATTACGTATCTTATTTAGCCTCCCAAATATTTTATTTGAAGCACCCAAGAAAAAATGTTATAGTGAAAATTCCATGATGACTTGCTTGAAGTAGAAAAACTCTAGGATTGATGCTATGAAACCAAATGTTATGAACCAAGCACCTTGAAAATGATAAAATGTCAACAAATATATTCCACTTTGAGTGGAAAACCTCATTTTACTATATATCCAATTCTCAAAAAAATATATGATGATCCTAAGACTAGGTCTCCTTGGTATATATATATAGGAAACAAAGGGTACAATTATAATGAAATGGTACAATGAAAGCTTCTAGATGACCTTCTAATATGAAAAAATAAATATTAATTAACGATTGTTAGGGCCTTACAATAGGATCCCAAGGGAATTTACACCACCATATGCATAATCGTCCACCACGGTGTTTTTAAAAATCAACCCCTCATTCAGAAATTGAATTATGCCATATTGAGCAAAACCCTAGTTCCATAGATCCTAAAAAAAAAGATTTTCTAGGAAACAAAATCATGAGGGAGGGGTTCATATAGATACAAAATGGTGTTAGGATTACAAAACAACTAATGGTTCATCCATTTGAGGGATGGTTAGAGTTTTATGGTGAGTTGCAACTCACCTCCTCAAGTCATTCAAGGAGACATTGAAAATTTGGTCCAAGGGAATACAATCCAAACCAAGAAGAAAAAATGAGTTTTGTAAGCTACCACAAGTGTGTTTGGCCAAGGACCATGTGAACATGCTACCCACAATCATCCAACATAGTTTTTTACAAAATCGATCCCTAGTTTAGAAGTTGCATTATGCTTTACTAAGAAAAACCCTAGTTTTGAAGATCCTCGAACAAACCATTTTATATGGAAAATAATCATAGGGGAGGGGTTACCTTAGCTATAATTCAGTTTCAGGAGTTCAAAACAAGTGTCAGTTAATCCATCATATTCCCAATTAGAGCTTTATGCATAATTTCAACTTGCCTCCTCAAGCCATTCAACGACACATTGACAATTTGGACTAGGGGCATAAAATACAAGAGACACAACTTAATTGAGTTCTATAAGATCCCTAAAGTGTGTTTCTCCAAGGCCCACATTCCCATGATACCAACAATTTCTTGAAGTAGTGTTTTTCAAAATTAACCCCTAGTTCAGTAATTCTATTATGCCTTACTGAGAAAAACTCTAGTTTTGGATATCCTCCAACAAATCATTTTTTGGGAAACATGATCATAGGGGAGGGTTTCCCCTAGTTGTAATATGTTGTTTGGAGTCCAATAATATTAATATTTCATCCATCAAAGGCCCAATTAGAGTTTTATGATGAGTTGCAACTCACCTCCTCAAGCTATTTAGGGACACATTGACAATTTGGTATGTGGGAATAAAATCCAAACTAAGAAGCATAATTGAGTTCCATAAGATCCCACGGGTGTTTTTTTCCAAGGCCCACGTGACAATGCTACACCTAATCACCCAACATGGTGGTTTTTGAAATCATTCCCTAGTTCAGAAATTGCAATGTACCTTATTGAGAAAAACACTAATTCTAGAGATCATCAAACAAACCATTTTATGGGAAATGGAATCATGGGGGGTAACCCCTATCTACAATTTGTTGCCTTAATTCCAACACAAATGATGATTAATCCATTTGAGGCCCAGTTAGAGTTTTATGGCGAGTTGCAACTCACTTCCTCAAGTCATTCAAGGACATATTGATGATTTGGTCTCAGGGCATAGAATCCAAACTGAGTAGAAAATTTCATTTTTATAAGCTCCAACAAATATATTTGGCTAAGAACCATATGACCACACTACCCACAATAACATGAGACAATATTTTTCAAAATTGACCCATATTTCAAAATTTCCATTGTCCCTTACTGATAAAAACCCTAGTTCCATAGATTCTCAAACAAACTATTTTATGGGTAATGGAATCATAGAGGAGGGGTTCCCTAGCTATAATCCGGTGCCCCAAGTCCAACACAAATGACATTTCATCCATTTGAGGACCATTTTTATTTTTATGGCAAGCTACAACTCACCTTCTGAAGCCATTAAGGGAAATATTGACAATTTGGTCCAGGGGCATAAAATCTAAACTGAAAAGAATAATTGAGTTCTATAAGATCCTTCAACTGTGTTTGACCAACACCCACAATCTATCAAGATAGTTTTTTTTTAAATTGACCCCAAGTTCATAAATTGCATTGTCACTTACTGAGCAAAACCCTAGTTCTGTAGATCCTCAAACAAACCATTTTTTGGGCAATGGACTCATAGGGGAGGGGTTCCCATAGATATAATATAATGCCCCAATTCCAATACGATTGATGGTTTGTCCATCCAAGGTCCGGTTAGAGTTTTATGGCAATTTGTAACTCTCCTCCTCAAGCCATTTAGAGACAATGACAATTTGGTCCGAGGGAATAAAATATGAACTGAGAAATATAATTGGGTTTTGCAATCACTTGCATGTGTATTTTTACAACGTCCATATGACCACGCTACCCACAATCACTTAAGACCATGTTTTTCAAAATTGACCCCTAGTTCAGAAATTGCATTGTCCCTTACTGAGAAAACCCTAGTTTTGGGGATCCTCAAACACACTTTATTCTAGACTATGAAATCACAAGGGAGGGTTTCCCCTAGTTTTAATTTAGTTCCTAGATTCCAACACAATTGACATGTTTTCCATTCGAGGCTTGGTTAGAGTTTTATGGTGATTTGCAACTCACCTCCTCAAGTCATTTAGGGAAATATTAACAAATTGGTATAGGGTCATAAAATCCCTAGTAAGATGAAATTATTAAGAAAATATGACCACAAGGACATTCAAGAGGCAATAAATTCATTATTAGGACCCAAATGAGATGGTACAAAGACACTAATGCAGATTTTAAAATACTTATGAAGATGCTAAAAGGATGCAACATTAATGAAAAGGATGCAAAATACATCAAGACATGGTATTCAAGGCTTATAGAAAGGAACATTGGGAATTTGGTCCAGGAGCATAAAATTCAAATAGAAGATTCTAATACAACATAATTAAGACACATGTGTGACACCTAGGATGTAGAAATAATGCAAGTAGGAAGATATGAATACACTGTTAAGACACTAAAGAGACCCGTTACTAGGATATTTCTCTCGTGACCTTGGGTTGTGTCACGATAGAGCGAGATTGGATATAGAAGGTTAAATTTACCCTCACAATCAAACAATAACTATTTTTTCATAGAGAGACATAGGGAAAGGAGAGAAGAGAAGGTGTGAACCTTAAACCCTTCATCTGATGTTGATCCCTTCTCCTGCTTCTCGAAACACTCATGGTATCTACTGGTACAAGCCTGTAATAAGAGACCTAGATTGTGCTGCAATGAGGTAGTTATAGGTCCTAGTAGCATTTATCAAACGTACACTTCAAAGTATGTATGAACTAACATGATCATATAATATTGTGATGAAACAAGTGAACACACTATTGGAAGGAAAATATACTCTTCTATTAATCAGTGAAATAAGAGAGTTAGTTACAACCTGACACTGCTTCTGGCACCATTTCAGAACCAATCACCTGAGTTCCTCCTAAATTTCTTCAAGCATAAACTCAATGAAACTTTTCCTCAGATAGTTTGATAAGTATAGGAACACACCTTATAACTATATATAAGAGGAACTAACTCTGGGAAAGGAGTTTCCATGTTTGGGGAAAACTTCTCAGAGGATGAAGGGGAAGGGAAGATTTCTCAATTTTATCATCATAACCTTGCACCATTATACTTGTCCTCATCATTGCCCCAAAATTTTCTTTAATACTCTCCTAAAGGGTTTGGGGAAGTTGAAAGCCATTTTTTACGGGCTTGGGGATGTTAGGAAACGAGCCCAATGGAAAAACCATCCTGAAATCCTGAAATTATTTTATTTTTCATTATTTTTTAGGGCGTCTGTGAGTTTCATACTATAAATGCATGGATGTCCATGAATTTCTTAATGGAAAGTTGTGGATATGTTCAAAAGTCATGTTTTTTATATGAATTGGATGAGGCAAGGCGAGATTTTGATTTTTCAAGCCAAAGGGAAGGGTAGTCCATAGGATAAATGCATAGGTGTGGAATTTTATGCTATAACATATGTCCCCTATGTGTGAGGTTGGAAGGGGAACATGATGGCCAAAATACATTACAAATATAAGATATGAGGATTCATTGAAGTAAACGCGTGAAGGTCCCTGAGCAACTAATCCAAAAACAAAAACCATCAGTCAAGATCAAGTGAGATTATTTTCTTCCCAAGTCGAGCATACCCATTCTCAGGAGTGATGTAAGCATGGTTTCCAAATCAAGTACACTGTGGATCCATGGTACATATGAAAGTATGAATAATTTCCATGGCCACAAGCACTACAGAACAGATCCATGTGATATAACAAAGTAACAACAATGGGCACGAGGAATACACATTGGATCCATGTGAAAGTAGATCATATCCACGAAGAGATACACAGTGGAGATATGTCTCAAAATAAAGAACAAAGGATATTTGGAACCAATAGAGTGAACAATTTGATCCTCTACAAGTACTAGTGTCTATGGGTTGGTACAATGTATGTAGTGTGGGAGAACAAAATATGTGATGCTCATACTTCACCCGAAGTCTTCAAAACAATCCATTGTGGTACGAGTCTACACTATGCAGATAGATGTGCTAAGTTCGAACATAGTGAGACACCGTTTGATTACCGATCATTGATGTATACCATTAAAAAACGTGATACAACCCATTTATGATGATAATGGGTGTCAAGGTACCATGGTACAACATAACAAGTGTGGATAAATGAGATTAGGTCAAACACCAGGTAGAATCTATCGAGAAGGGGAAATTGATGTATTCTCACTATCAATAGCGAGGGAACCTTCCACTGATGACTGAAATCCCCAAGGTACAAAATATGACTTTATATCCCTATCCCAGAGTAAGATGTGTTGAAGTTGATAGGAAGAGATCAACTAGAGGGAAGGCATGAAGGCATCCTCCATCATCCAACACGAGGGGTAGCATAAGGATAATGATTTGGAAGGACTCGGATGAAAATATTGTAAGGAACACACTGAGGTACAACTCCGGCATGCACCAGATGGAATTGTGCATGATAGAGATTTTTTGAATAGTAGCCAGTAATGAAGACTATTGAAAAAGATGAGGAATCCACCAATGGGGTCAAATGTAAACCAAGGTATCACACGAATCCCTATGTGTGAAGACTTTTGTTGACGTTGAACACAAGGGAAATCGCTCAGTCAACAACCAATGATGGGTTGTTCTCTACTGAGCACAAGGTTACCTATCAATGATGGAAATAGGCCCAGGGTGAAACTCCCTAGTAAGATGAAATTATTAAGAAAATTAGGCCTAAAAGTGCGAGTAGTCAATATGCAATGCAATTGGAACTCAAACTCATGTACTTTTTCATAAATTTAATCTCTTGAGCCTGAAAAAATGTAAAACAATACCAAGTAGAAATCTTCTATCCAAATTTGACTAGAGTATTCCTTTTTTTTAATTAGTCTATTTGGTCCAGAAAAGGGTTAAAATTGTACCGAAATAGATGTCCTTCCAAATCCATTTAATGAGTGTGAAAGAAACAAGTTCACTCGACGATTCTTTCATTTTTAAGGAGTCTGAAAAAGAGCTTAACTTAGACTCCATAATGGAAGGAGTCTTGTAGGTAATAGAAAAAATAATATCGAGTAACAAGACTGAAGTTAGAACACAATTTCATGGAGGGACTAAATAGGACTCCCAATGCAAATAGAAAACTTGCAGCATGAGTGACAAAATACAAAGGGATTCTAAACTAGGACACCCATGGAAGGTAAGATCTATCAGATGAATTACGACACTTATAAACAGTAGAGAATGTTTTGTGTCGCAACTTCGTGGGGTCGACCCTAAGGAAAAATGAAACATGAAACATATAATGAAAAAATGCATGGAGGGGAAATTCTAACCTATATTCTAGTTTCGAGATCATTAAATTTCAAAACAGATCAACATGGAAGAAAAGGCACCAAATAAAATGTCTCCAAATTCCTATATATAAGACCAAAAACACTTACCCAGAAGTTAATAATTTCAATATATAAACCTCTGATAAAGACAAGTATTAAGGGATACAAAACTTGAAAACTAGAAACCCTAAAAATACAATAGGTACAGAGGACTTCACAGCTTTGCGACTTATGCATAGTAGTGCTCTAGGTAGAGCCCATTTCTAGGCTTCATCCAAGGGTTTCTTTGGTAACTGTTAGCACTAGAAGTCACACCTAGACTGTTGTATATGTAAGCCTAATACTCATCAGAATTTGAATAATTAAATCAATTTTATGGTTGGTGGATTAGCAAGAAAGAACAAGAAAGAGAGTAGCAGACTATCTGCAAAGACATTCCATTGGGCATGCAGTCATAACATTCTACAGATTAAAGGAAATAAAGTTTCCTACCATACAAAAGGGATATATAATGATGAATAGAAGAATGAAGTAGATAACACTAATAATAAATATTCATCTAGCGAGGATCCTCTTTGCAAAATGAATAAAAAAAATACTTGAACATAAATCATGAAAGAAGGCAATCACTACAAATCCTTTGCAACTCATGAATCTCCTACCCATGAACAACCATTGATCCTCAATGTATTAAATTCATTCAAGCAAGATGAAAATGTAAAACGAAAAACAGAGAAAACACAATCTGATAGTAATAACTCTCATGAATCTCTAATGGCATAAATGTTACATTTTGATATGTCCAACAGGCTTACAAATCAACATGCATAGCTAAACTTCGTCAAGCTCTCCCCTAACTCTCTCAAGTCTCTATTTGGAGTCCTCTCACTCATTAAATAGAAAATTACATCAATAAAATATCTAGGAGGTCGCAACCTACTCCATGTAATGGATTTTATGCCTTAGAGATACGTGGCAAACAAAAAATCCAACTAATTCCTTGATTCCTGGAAACTGTCTTTTAGAATAAATGCAACTACAACCAGCTCATTGCATGGAAATTTAGTGGAGATAAATCTTAGGTAAAAGTGTCCCTTGGTGTCTAACTAATATCTAAGAACCCATTCAAGCCTCCTCAGACAGGTGGCAACTCTCCTACAACTCGGATTTATCATATTGTTAGAGTTTGCAACACAATTTCAGGATTCACTGCAAACTTTCCTATAGGTGATGATTTTAACTTTTCTCTAAAACACCAAACCAGGTCAGGCTGATTTTTGGTCAGCAAGTCAATGGTAATATTGTTCTTGTCCACACCAAATTTAAAAAGAACCCAAATCGACATTTAAAATTTATGATGAAAATACAATTTTTCTGTGTACCGGTTGAGTTTGCAGCACACAGTTGAGTTTGCAATGTGTAGTTGAGTTTGCAACGCGTAGTTGAGTTTACAGTGTGCAGTGAAGTTTGCAGCGCACAAAGAAGTTTGTAGCGCACAATCAAGTTTGCAACGCACAATTGAAAATGGAAATGATAAATCTTCCTTTTGAAACCGACCCTTGGAGATGTTGGATGATGCCATGCGCTAAAAATAGTATTGGTCCTAACATTGGCTTCTACTAGGGAATGGCATGCTCCTTGCGAGCTGTCGAGAATTTGTAGTTCCAATGATTTATCCATTTTGAAAATATGAAACTTGTAGTTGTCCATCATGCGCTACATTTGACTTGAGATGCAAACTGTGAATTGTTCCTGCTTGAAGTATACTTCTTCTCTTTATTGGAAATTAAAACATTCACACACTGTGTAAGAAGGGAAATGCTTGAAACATCAAGATTATTTATTTACAATTCCTATACGAATGAACTGAAAAAACACTTTTCTCATGTATATACAAATTTCTAAAATAGCCAATCAAGAAACTGATTACTTAGCATGGCTTTATGCTTGCAGTTGTCTAAAAAAACACAAAAGTAATTTAATGTATGCAGCAAAAAAATCTTAGACAACCCATACTCACAGTAATAAAGAAACACCATGCCCAAATTGTCAGTGTGTGAAGCTTTTGAAAACAAAGACTCCATCCAATCGACTATTGGATCATGAAACTCATGACACAAAATTTTGGGCTGATCCAAAGGACAAGGATGCCACTGTACTGAATCTGGTATGTGAATAACATTATGATCTCTCCTATTCTAAAAAACAAAAGACTGCTACAATATATTTCCACCGCTGTCAAATATTTCAAGTGAAGGCTGAAAATGAAGTTGGTCTTCATGGTATTTTACAGGAGTAAGTATATTTTCAAATTTATCATAAATAGGTAAACTTTGAACACATTCAAGATAAGGGACCTATTTATCATGCTTGTCTTCAATCACAGGTGAAAAAACATTGTAGGAAACCTCTTGAAAGACTCGAGGAAAATCTTCTTCTACAGTTATTTCTTCATGACAAGCATCATTTTCATAACTATCATATGCTGATGTGTACATCAGTTCTTTGGAATCTGAATACTTAAAAGAAACAACTTGATCTTCATGAAAATTTGAAGCAGCCTCAAAACTGCTAGAGACATTTGGGTAAAGGAAAAATGTGTCTACAATATTTCTATCACCAACATCCTTATCATTAAAACAATCAATAGACTCTTCTTTCGAAACTAAAGAACTAGAGAAGGTTTTACATGGGGATGATTCATCCTCTACATGCTCAATAGTTTTTTCTTCTTCATCCTTATAACCAGAATAATTATTAAATGAATGTTGGATGTAGAATTCAAATTCTTTACAACAATTTTCAAAAAGAAGATCAATTAGATAAAATCTTTTGAAATGATGATGAAACACATAATGAAACTCTTGTAATGATGAAATACTTGAGGGAGGAAGAGATCTATACCATCCTTGAATGTCTTCTTCTAGTGAATACATGAACATTTTAATGAGCACATCCTCATGATGTATATCTAACTGATCCATACATTGATGAAACATAATGAGGTGTTGTGCAGGATTATCCTCCTTCCTTTATTTGAATACATGTAGAAAATATCCCCATTCTGATATATGAGGTACTGGATGTGGGAAACTAAGAACTGCAAAAAATTCAAAAGGTGCAAACCTCCGAGCCAAAACAACAACAAATTCCTTTGACATTATGAAATTATGGAGTCACCAGGTGAATGATGCAGTATGTACTGTGTCAACAACCTTTGTTCACCATCAAAGACTGGATCTAATCTTTGTCGTTCTCCCAGGGAAAATCTTCAACTTCATCCCTGGTAATGATGCCAAAAATGTTAGCACTAGAAGTCACACCTAGATTGTTGTAGGTGTAAGATTAATACCCATAAGAATTTGAATAATTAAATCAATTTTATTGTTGGTGGATTAGAAATAAATAACAAGAAAGAGAGTAGCAAACTATCTGCAAAGACCTTCCATTGGACATGGAGTCATAACATTCTACAGATCAAAGGCAATAAAGATGCCTACCAAACAAAAGGGATATATAATGATGAATAGAAGAATAAAGTAGATAAAAATAAGAAGAAATATTCATCCAACAATGATCCTCTTTGCAAAATGAATAAAAAGAATACTTGAACATAAATCATGAAAGAAGGCAATCACTTCAAATCCTTTGCAGCTCATGAATCTCCTACCCATGAACATCCATTGATGCTCAATGTATTAAATTCATTCAAGCAAAATGCAAATGTAAAATGGAAAATAGAGAAAACACAATCTGATAGTTACAACTCTCATGAATCTCTAATGGAAGAAATGTTACATCTGATATGCCCAACAGGCTTACAAATTAGCATACACAGCTAAACTTCCTCAATCTCTCCCCTAACTCTCTCCAGTATCTATTTGGAGTCCTCTAACTCATTAAATATAAAATTACATCAATAATATATCTAGAAGGTCACAACCTACTCCATGCATTGGATTCTATGCCTTAGAGATATGTGGCAAATAGAAAATCCAACTAATTCCTTGATTCCTAGAA
>SNQJ01S0033385.1:8443-35975 GCA_010110895.2 Picea sitchensis | reverse complement strand
TGGATTTCCCTGGTCCACCTTTACATGGTTAAGTCTCGTGCAAGTTCACCACCCGATATGTTCCCGAGAAATTGGTCTGGGCCGTTTTACAATCGACAGTCTCTCGAGTTATACATTTTGCATCTCTGTTATATTCGTCCATACGCTGCTAGCTATGTCCTGGTCCTCTAAATTATCAATTCTCCAAACTATCACGCATCCGCAACGATGTAGCTCTTGCTAAATTTCCGAGACTTGGATCTAGTCTGAAAATTGTTATGGTGATAACATAGGCTCCAACAGGGCATACTATCCTCCCTATGAGGTAGCAAATAACTCGTAAACCCGGTGCCTTATCTATTGGGCTGATCCCAAAACATGTGCATGTACCCTGCTCCTACCATAGCACTATTGTCCGCTGAAGTCTAAACTCTACATGATGCTCTCAACTGGATACTTAACACTGAATATACTGTAGAAACTGACTGTACACAATACTGGAAACATAAACTGAAAAAATTCTTTTCCAACAAGCTTATTTGCACACTCCTATCTACTCTAACTACTAAAATGAACTATTAATCAAGTGAAATCAAAATTCCAATGCAACCATGTGAGCATTTTATCCACCGTCTGTTTACCTTGCACAAGATTGCTCCAAATCCTGCTGACTGATAATTCATTAAAAAATTCATCCATAATTCACAAAAAATTAAAAACATTTGGATTGTATATTTCTTCTAGTAGGATTGCAAATGGATCTTCTAAAATATGTGTAAAACAATCATCGTGTTTCACTCCTTCCACTGCATTTTTGTTTTCAGGTGATTCAACTTGTTGACTTCTAAAAAACTGATAGAGTTGTTGAGAAGTCTGGTAGTAGGGGTTTCCTGAGTCATAAAGCAACCATGGTTGGAGAACATCATCTGGTGTAAAAAGATTCATATCTGGTACAGACATTGATTCGTTGTAATCCACTATTATGGGTAGATTCTGATTTTAAACCTTTCCCATATAATGTGTCTCTAGATCATCAATCATATGGAAGAAATATTCCTTTTCAGGAATCAAGATAGAAAATCAAGATTCCTCCACAAGGGTTTCCTCGGTGTTCAGAGTTTTCATAGGTGAAATTTCAAAATCTTCATCCATATCTAGGTTATTCAAAAATATGATCACTACGTCATTTTCAGGGGAATGAAGGAAACCTTGAAATACCTTGTCTTGTTGGTAATATTGTTTAACATCTGCATTAGTTATAGGAGAAAGGAAAAGACCTTTGATAAAAATTTCTTGATCGGTTTCTTCTTTAATCTGATGATTAAGCATAGATTGGAATTCTAAATTGAAATACCCTTCCAAGTATTGATCGTGCAATTCATGTGAGTGTAGTTGGTGTTCTTTAATGATGACAACCTTTTCATGTAAAACAATGCTACTGTGAATATAGTTAGAACTCCCTATTTTTTTCTGAAATTTCATGATTTTCTCTTAATCATTCAAAAGAAGAAAAACATAAGGGGAGAGAGTTTTTATCTGTAAGCCCGCTGATTTCTTGACTTTTATTGCCATGTTTGAACGTTCTCTAATTTGAAACACTATAGACATTTTGTTTTAATAATTCGAATGAGGGAAAACACAATGGCAAGGTTCTGTTCCCTGATTCGAAACCTTCTTCATTTTTTCCAATATCATCATAGGTACATTTTTCCATCTCTTTGGGTTTCTGGACATGTTCACTTTTAGCTTTGTCTTCGACCAATGAATCTATTTCTGAATTTACAAGGTTTTCCTCAAAACAAAGAATAGGGTCATCAAGTGTCTGATAAGAGTGTTCCAATATCTTGTCAATTTTTTTCGTTGGTTTGGTGTGACTTTGCATCAGCACAAATTCGTTTTCCTAAAAAATAATCTGAGAATTCTCTTTCAACAATTTGAATGTAGTAAAGCACAAGGTTAGATAATTCTCTTCAGCTGATCTAATTTTTTTCTCCTCAATGTACTGTTGAAAAAGAAAGTATTCAATATCACGATCATCCTTGTATTTGTCATATACAGGCAATTCAAAATCATATGCAACGTTGTCTAACAAGAACAAACTTGGAACATTAATCTGTTCTTCAACAAACTGGTTTGCAAACTCATCCTCTTGACTGCCTACAAAAGAATATATAAAATAATCAGCCCCATGTTTATGATGGGATGGCTCAGAAGCTAAAAAAACACCTCTTCAAGTTTCTTCTAGTGTGTTAGCACTCTGTAAATTTTGTCCAACTGAATAGACAAACGACAGAGGTAATTGTTTCAACCATCTTTAGAGCTGGGCACTAGCCTGCTCAACTCAGAGAGGGCTCTCTCGTTTCACTTGATATATCTGTGGAAACCGATGGCTAGATTTGGTTTGTTTTGGGGTTTTGTAATAAAATGGATGGGAAAAAAAAAGATAACATTTTGGCTATGGGGTCTGAAGTAAATAGAACACATTATCAAACCTGAGAACTATTTAGAGGAAAAGGCTAAATCAGGCAGTGAATCTGAGTTTATATCTAAAACTTTTGCATGACATCAGAGGAAAAAGAAACACATAACTACATTAGAGCATTGTAGAAATGAATTCTGAATAAGTTAAGAAGAGAGAAACATAGCCTAAGTTGCTAAACCAAGAGGATTAAATAATGAATTCTGGGCCTCTAAATATCCAATTTAGACAGAAGGAAATGTGAATGAATTATATGCTTCCAAGAAATACGTACTTTGGGGGGAAAACAAGACTCATATCACTGCTAGCTAGAATATTTTCATAAACGATCCAAAATCTGCCTCTGCATTTATATATTCATTCTATCCCCAAAATTTACAAAAGTTTTCCTGCAAAGAGGTGAGGCTCCTCTTTCTCCACGCCTTTCTATATCCTCGAGATGATATATATATAGAGGAATTTCTTGTGGAATTTAAAACGTTTAGACTTCTCGTAATTCTAAAACTAGAGGCGAGTTACAAGGAGGAATGATTTTTAATAATAGTTATCATATTTTAAAGGGACTGTTAGGAATAGGTTCATCATATCTAGGCCCTTTTCTTCGACCGCCATCTGTCCAAAACATGCTGAGATGTACTCATTCCAGTCTGAGAATTTATTTGATCTCAGCGATCTCCTTCTTTAGAGTGACCAACCAAGTCCGTTGATTCTCCCCAATGCTTTCAGTCATTTCGGCCATGTTTTCTGTCTTCTGTCATTTCCTCTGTTTCTTTTTCATAGCTGATTAGGTCCTTCATGATGGGATTTAGCCTAACTTCTAATTCTGTGTCTATAGCAGGTTCTGTATGGAATTTAGTTTCTAATATACATGCAATTTCCCTTTCCTTCTTACCAAGAGATAAACCCGCCATGTTACTTGAATGACCTGTTTGACTGGATTACGGTTAGCACCAATATTATTTTTAGTGCCTGGCATCATCCAACATATCCAAGGGTCGATTTCAAAAGGAAGCTTTATCATTTCTTATTTTCATTTCCATTTGCAACTGTGCACTGCAAACTTCACTGTACGTTGCAAACTTCACTGCGTGCTGTAAACTTCACTGCACACTACAAACTCAATTGTGTGCTACAAACTCAACTGTGTGTTGCAAACTCAACTGCACGCTGCAAACTTCATTGTGCACTGCAAACTTAACTGTGCGCTGCAAACTCAATTGGTACACAGAAAAATTGTATTTTCATCATAACTTTTAAATGTCGATCCAGATTCTTCTAAAATTTGGCGTGGATAAGAAAAATATTACCATTGACTTGCTGACCACAAATAAACCTGACCCAGTTCATTGATTGGGAGAAATGTTGAAATCATCACCTACAGGAAAGTTTACAGTGAATACTGAAATTGCGTTGCAAACTCTAACAGTATGATAAATCCGAGTTGTAGGAGAGTTGCCACCTGTCTGAGGAGGTTCAAATGGGTTCTCAAAGATCAGTTAGACACCAAGGGACACTTGTACCTAATATTCAACTACACTAAATTTCCATGCAATGAGTTGGTTGTAGTTTCATTTATTCTAAAAGACAATTTCCAGGAATTAAGGAATTAGTTGGATTTTTTGTTTGCCACGCATCTCTAAGGCATCTAATCCAATGCATGGAGTAGGTTGAGACCTCCTAGAGATATTATTGATGTAATTTTCTATTTAATGAGTGATAGGACTCCAAATAGAGACTGGAGAGAGTTAGGGGAGAGATTGAGGAAGTTTAGTTGTGTATGATGATTTGTAAGCCTATCGGGCATATCAGAATGTAACATTTCATCCATTAGAGATTCATGAGAGTTGTTACTATCATATTTTGTTTTCTCTGTTTTCTATTTTACATTTGCATCTTGCTTGAATGAATTTAAGACATTGAGGATCAATGGTTGTTTATGGGTAGGAGATTCATGAGCTACAAAGGATTTGCAGTGATTTCCTTCTTTCATGATTTATGTTCAAGTATTATTTTTATTCATTTTGCAAAGAGGATCATTGCTAGATGAATATTTCTTCTTAGTGTTATCTACTTAATTATTTTGTTCATCATTATATAGCCCTTTTGTCTGGTAGGCATCTTGATTTCCTTTGATCTATAGAATGTTATAACTCCATGCCCAATGGAATGTCTCTGCAGACAGTCTACTACTCTTTTTCTTGTTCTTTCTTTCTAATCCACCAACCATAAAATAGGATCAATGGTTTTTTCATGGGTAGGAGATTCATGAGATACAAAGAATTTGTAGTGATTTCTTTCTTTCATGATTTATGTTCAAGTATTATTTTATTCATTTTGCAAAGAGGATCATTGCTAGATGAATATTTCTTCTTAGTGTTATCTACTTAATTATTTTGTTCATCATTATATAGCCATTTTGTCTGGTAGGCATCTTGATTTCCTTTGATCTATAGAATGTTATAACTCCATGCCCAATAGAATGTCTCTATAATAGCCTACTTCACTTTTCTTGTTCTTTCTAAT
The DNA here is from genome assembly GCA_010110895.2 of Picea sitchensis. Lineage (NCBI taxonomy): Eukaryota > Viridiplantae > Streptophyta > Pinopsida > Pinales > Pinaceae > Picea > Picea sitchensis. Next base: position 30,994 of record SNQJ01S0033385.1, on the reverse strand, counting down.
CCACCAACCATAAAATTGATTTAATTTTTCAAATTATGATGGTGTAGGCTTTACACCTACAACAGCCTAGGTGTGACTTCTAGTGATAACATTTTGGCATCACATTGGGGACAAAGTTGAATATTTTCCCTGGAGAATGACAAAGCTTAGATCCGTGGTTTGACAAGAACAAAGCATTAACGATAATAATATAGACTCCATCATTCAATTTTGGTGAATACGCGAAGGAAATATTCATAAATATGGCTACAGCAGATGACGCAGATGATCAAGGTTGTCATCGATGGCAATCTGCTATGGAGCAGCTAAGGATGTCAACATCACATTGGGCGAATGCTAAATCACGATACCGAAAACACAAAATGCCGTAATCACGTATACCCAAACGATGTCAAAACACGATCACAAACACAAATGCTGAATCACAAACGCTGAAACGTAGATGCTGAAAAAAAAAATGCCGAATCACAGATGCTTAAACGTAGATGCTAAAACACGACCGGAACACTAATCGCCGAAAACACGACCGAACACGAATCACCGGAACAATGACCACGGAACACCGCCGGAACACGAATCGGCCGGAACACGATCACGGAACACCTGATACCGGAACACGATCGGGCCGGAACACTGATACCGGAACACTAATCACCGGAACACGACCGGGCCGAACACGAATGCTGGACACGGATGCTGGAACACAGCGCTGCATGAGGTGGCATGTGTAGAGGAGGCGAGTAAAGATACCAGAAAATCAGTGGAGAACGCTCGGTACGGGAAAGTGCCAGTAAGAATAATGAATAAAAGAAAAAGGAAACCGCAGTTGGAGTTAAGAAGAAAGACTTTAGTCTAAAATTAGACTGGCAATTAAGACAGGAGGAACACAATGTTGCATGAAGTGGCATGCGTAAAAGAGGCATGCAAAGAGTCAGTACAGAAAATCAAGGAGAATGACAGTACGCAGCTAAGAAAGAAGAAAAAGAAAGGAAACCGCTAGTTGGAGCTGAGAAACGCATGGAAAACCTCTGCTTGTGGTGAATCTATAAAATGTGTTGGAATAGAGATGAATTGTTTTTGTTGAAGTGAGAAAGAGGAAGTGCTCTCGATGTGAGAAAAGAAGGAGAAGGAGTCGAATGGGCTTCCGATGACAAAGGAATGGAAAGCAGAGATCAAAGGCAGTAAAAACAGAATTTTTGGTTGAGCAGTTAAGAAGATCAGATGGTTAAATCAGAGCAGCAAAGCAGAAATGGTAAGCAAGATATATATCAGAATAAGCAAATTAGTTTGAGAAAGATTTTATTCAAGAAACTAGGGTGATAGGGTGGTGCTAGGGAAAACATAGAGTTGGTGCTCTCAGAAAGTGGGTGCTTGCATAATTTGAGGGTTGGTGCCTTCACTCGGTTGGTGCTGAGATAGATTGGAAGTTTGTGCTTCCACCTAGTGGGTGCTTGGATTCTGTGAGAGTTGGTGCTGTCTGCCAGTTGGTGCTGGCAATCGAGGTTGTAGCCTCTATGAGTTGGTGCTCATAAAAGATGAGCTGTAAACGGTTGGTGCTCACGAACATCTTAAGAAGACGCAGGTTTTTCCGGGTTGGGTTTCCTTGAAAAATCATGGTCTCCATACTTCTGTGGAATGAATGTCAGGTGCGGATTGTTGTTCCCCTTATGGTATATGCTTTGCGTTTATAACATCAATTTTCACAAGAACAACCATTGCCACTAAGATTACCGATCCAAGTTAAAATGAGAAATGTATTAATAATTCTATAATAACTCCATTCACCGCCATTTTCCTTACACCGTAACAATTGGTAATGAGCTGGTCTTTAGTGTGTAAGGAAGATCCCAGTTGAAATCATGACTAGTCATGATGGTTCAACCAACAACCCATTTTCAATTTGGCACAAATTTTGCCTTCTGGATAGTAAGGATGAGAACATACTTAATGTCTCTGTGAGCAGATGTTTGGGAATTAGTGGAAACAGGATATACAAAAACCAACTGTGTTTCTATTTCAAAGATGAAAAAATTAGAGTTCACATTTAATGCAAACGCTATGAATGCTATTCTCAGCGGTCTAGCTGAATCAGAATTTGCGAAAGTAATGAATCTTCAAACCGCTAAAGAAATGTGGGAAACCGATAAGTAGCTATGAGGGAAATGAGAAAGAAGATGCTAAGCTACAAACTCATAGACTAAGATTTGAACAATCGAGAATGAATGAGAATGAAAACATAAGTAAGTTTTTCTGAGAGTTGATGAAATGGTAAATGCTAGGAGGGGTTTAGGAGAAACAATTGATGACTCACTTCGGGTACGTAGTCATTGAGATCTCTACCTAAAGATTCAATCCTAAAGTCTCCGCAATAGAGGAGATGAGCGAACTCAAGACATTATCTCTTGATCAGTTGCTAGAACTTTAACCATTATGAAATGAGGATTAGCACTGATCAAAACTCATCTAGGGAAGCCTCATTCAAAGCGTAAAAGAGTACCGAAGTCCGAAATGGATGAAATCGAAAGTAAAATTTGTAAGAAGGTTAAAAACCTGGATCGTGAAAGTACAACGGAAAAAACTACCTTCAAGTGTTTCTTAACTGGTAGGTGGGGCATTTGCCACTCAAATGTCCCTTTCATAAAGGGAAAGAACAAAACCCACCTGATGAAGAAAGAGTTCCAAGGAAGAAATATAATAACGTAAATAAGTATAAAGAGAAAAAGAAAAGTCCGTGTGTTAATAATGATGATTCTAAAGAAAACTCAGATAGTGAATCTTCCCATGAAAACCAAGAAGATGACTTCGTGCTCATGGCCATAGAAGAATTTGAACAATTCAGCTCAAATTATTCTATGGCCATGAGCATGAAGTGGATATGGAAGGTGAGCCGACTTGTAGCCCCTGAAGAAATAAATAGACTCAATAAAGAAAAAGAAAACAAAAAAATGCTTATTAATCCAAAGATGAAACAAATACAATAGACATTCCCCATTGAAGTAGAACTAAGAGGCAAAGAAATTGAAAATTTAAAGAAAACAACTAATGAAGGTAGATCCGCATGTGAACATTCAGAAGAAGAAGTTGTAACTGCTAAGAAGGAATTAGAAAAATCGTTCGCACAATCTAATATTTCTAGTATCAAAGTTTCAGAAGAGCTAAACAATATGTTAAACAAACAAAGACCTCCACATAATAAATGGTCTAGGATATGGAGAAACAAACAAGTTAAAGAAACTTAATCACCCAATGTGATTAAGTTTCAAATCACCACAGGTTGGAAGGGTCTAAAATAGAAAAATGTTGGAGCATGTCCATTCTCCAATAAAATGCACTCGCACAGAAAAGCAAGCAACAAGTTGGTTCAATCAATAAACCCATACGACCAGGATGTCCTTAAAGAGGTCAAATTACGTGAGTTCAATGCAATTTAATTACAAACATGAGGACCAAAAGTCAATATATTATCTTCCTAGGAATCAAACAAGATTCGTGCATGCTAATTTCTTCAATGGTTATTGTTTTTGCTACTATAACTTTAAGCACAGCCAAGAACCGCTTTATAATCTCAGAAGTATTCATAGATCGATGTCAAAAACAAGGTATCATCGTAAGGGTCGCACTGCCTTACCAACAGGTAGAAAAAAGGGTACAACACAGAAATGCTAATCCATTTGACTCCTTATAATAATGAACCAAAAATGCTAACCGTTCTAATTTTGGACACGAAGGCCAGAGGCAATTTGAAGGATTACAAGGAAGAATTAAAAACGAAACATACAGCTGAACAAAATAAAATGGAGAAAGAAAGAAAAGTCTCATTGTAACCTTGTGCTCCTCGCCGTAACGTATGATCCTCGGTACATTGACAAGTGGATGTTCAAAGCATATGTCTGGAGGTAAGGAGAAGTTTATTACCATGTCTGAGTGTAAAGGTGGAAAGGTAACCTTGGAAACAATGCACCAGGAAAGGTCGGAGGAACATGAATGGTTAGTCTGATCTTTCCTGGTGCATTGGAAAGGGAAAAGATCAGAACTTGTTATTTGTAGATGGGTTAAACACAACCTTCCTCGTAAGCCGATGTGTGATAAAGGATGTGAAGTTCTCATTTAACGCTAAAGACCCAGAAAATTAAAGAGGCCCCCGTGAAACTAATTGCCAAAGGAGTAAGAACAAAAATAATGTTTACATTCTAAAAGAGGGAAGAGAAGAAATGTCACCAAGTAAATATGATGAGTCGGTCATGGCAATAAAAAAGATCGACAATTTACACTTTGATCAATCTAATAAACTCGAAACGTATGAGGGTATCTTCCAAATATCAAAACCGCGATATTATTGTGTGGGTTACAAGTCAAATGGGAAAAATCAATTTAACTCAAGCAATCAAAAAGTCTTCCATCCTCAAACAAACCCCTTCAGCTAGTAAGATATGGATCCGGTGGCCCATCAAGAAAGGAAGGTACAGCAAAAGAAAACTACTCATGTTGGAAGCTATTAATATCATTCCAGATCGACATATTATGCCTCTCAAAGAGAAATCTGAAGCGCTGCCAAATTCAAACACTTCAAAGCTGACCGGTAACCGACCGAAGGAGAATAAAAGCTTACCGATCCGGAGTAGAGGAGGAGAGTTCAAATTTCAAGGCACTAAAGAGTTCTCAGGATGATCATGGCATCAGAAAAGAATACATAATTGCAAGAACACCAATGGAGGGTGGAAAGATTTAATAGAAATCAGCCAAAGAAATGGCATTACCGATGAAGGAAAAGGATATCAAAGCTTCCGTGAAGAATTCATACAAACATTCTTACTGTGCACATTTTAGACCAAACAGTGATAAGACTCATATCATCTATGGTTTGGAAGACTCTATTATACCCTCTGTCTTTTGAAGCAAATGTTGCACTAAGAATAATGATGAAAAATCCTAAAAAGTACATTGATGTGGTCGATGAAGTTGAATCTTTCTAGGATATGCTACAAATAGCAAAGGCTACGGATGCTATAACAAGAGACTACAAAGAATGGTTGACAGCATAGATACAAAAGAGATGAAGAAATGTCATGAAGACACCACGAGAGATGATGAAGAGTCAAAGCTTGATGATGAAGATGAAGAACAGTCCAAGGGTCACAGGATAAATAAATCAAGCCGAGGATGAAGAAGGAGATACCCAACACCTAGTCAGAAAAGCCTCTTCCGCACTATTAGAAAGAATCATCCCGGGAAGTCAAACTATCAGATGAGAATTAAAGGGGTCTGCATTTAGAATGAAAAATTTTGGCGCATCCTAAAAGTCCATGTGGGCATTTTGTCTACAATTGTCCAAAAAGCTTTAATGAATTGACAAAAGACCGATAGCGCCCATGAAATCGGAGTGGAGCTCGGACTCCGTGATTGGAAAAAGAATAACACCGGGAACTTTTACCCAGACCTCTAATAAGAACAATGATAGGATCAAAATGGGTCTTTAAGAATAATTTAAATGAACATGGTTAGATTGTGAGAAATAAGGCAAGTTTAGTCTGCAAGGGATATGCTCTGATTGAAGGACAAGACTTTGATGAAAAATTTGCTCCAGTGGCAAGAATGGAAGCTATAAGAATGTTTTTAGCCTATGTACGTCGCTAAAACGCATTCAAAGCATACCGTGATGGATGTCAAGTTTTCCGATTCTCGTAACGGAAATTTAGGAAGAAGAGGTATATGATAAACCGTAGGTTTTCCCAGCGACAACCACCATACCCGTCGAAAAAGGCATTGTATGGTTGAAGCAAGCACCAAGAGCCCGGCGGGAGATCTAATAAATATCTACACGATAAAGTTGGGTTTCAAAGGAAAGATTCTGCATAACGGTATGACCAACCGGTTGCGCCGATTTACCGTTGTGCTAGTTGATGATATTACTTTATCGCATCTAACTCACCTCCTCCGCTCAATGGTTTGCTAATGCAATGAAATCCAAATTTGAGATGTCTATGATTGGAGATCTGTCATACTTCCTGCTTCCTCAAATTAATCAGAATGATGAAGGCTTATTTCTCTCCCAAGAGAAGCATCTAAAGGAGGTGCTGAAGAGATTTCAAATGGAAGATGCCTCTCCCGTGAGTAACAATCTACGATCCGTGGGTCATAAATTGAGCAAAGAGGATACTCAGCCCGTGGCGGATCAAAGGTCACATTGCATCCACGATAGAAGCTTTGCTATACATCACTATAACGCAGACCGCACATACCGCATGTTGTTGGGATACCGAAGATTTAAGTCACCTCAAACGCGGTAATCACTTTAGTAGCCGGGCCAAAGAATTGCAAATATCCGAAAGGCACTCGCTCCATGGTTTGTATACCCAAGAAATCAAAATTAAATGACAAAGATATTCCGTGACGCGTGACAAATAATTCTGTAGATGAAAGAAAGAGCACCAGTGGAGGTACCCCCGGTGATTCAAGAATAGATGGCTAAGAAAGAAGCAAAGTCTGGCAGCCTTTGTCTACCACGTATATAATATCGCTATACCAACAGATAAATGTCCAGTAATATGGATGATACAAGCTCTTGTGGACTTGAAGGTAACATATGAAGAATCCATTCCTCTCACTGTGATAATACTAGTACCAAATGGTACTAGTATTATCACAAAGAAGAGGAATGGGTTCTTCATACCAAGACAAAGCATATACCTCTCAAGTATCATTTCTTAAAAGATCAAGATGCCAACAGCGGCGCTTGCAGGACATTCCCTCCATGGAGCAGATTGTCGATATATTTACCAAACCATTACCCAAGGCACAGCTTGAATAATTCTGCATTTAAGATGGTGGTTTCACCCTCCTCTAACTAATCTCCAGACCTATTAGGGAGTGTGTAGCTTAATAGATCGAAGATTGAAGACCTGTGGAAGAAATTTGCTAATCAGCTTGAGAAAAATGTCAATGATTGATCTAATGCACCCTTTATAATAACCGCGTAAAATGTATGTGGTTCCGTGATAGAGCATAGATGTTTGATTAAAAGAGCGCAGGTCCAAAGGATATTCTCACAAGAGGCTCTCCACCAATAAACTAAAATCAAGTGTTAGTTTAAAATACATGATATCAACGCCGTATATATCGCTCCCCAGATACCGCTGGAGTGCACAAAGCCGGGGAGTTGAGGACATCAGCCTAACCTTTGCCCTTGATGTCAAAGGGGAGAATGAAAGACATATTGCCATCACGCCAGCGGGAGATTGAGCAGCATGGCTACAGCAGGACACGCGATGGACGGTTGTCATTGATGTGGGTAATCGGTTAGCGGCGCCTAAGGATGTCAACACGCTACGCGAATGGCCGAATCACGTGATGTCAAAACACAAAATGCCGTAATCACGTGACATCAAACGAGGATGTCAAAACACGACTCGGCCGGGAAACACAAATGCCGAATCACGAATGCTGAAACACGAATGAAACAGATGCTGAAACACAAAATGCCGAATCACAGAGCGTCAAACGATGTTAAACACGATCGCCGGAACACGTAATGCCGTAAAACACGATCATGGAAACACGCATCACCGGAACACGCATCATTGAACACGAATACCGAACATCACCGGAACACCGCTGAACACCTGATGCCGAACACGACCGGCCGGAACACCTGATGCCGAACACGAATCATTGAACACGCATCGCCGAACACTGATGTCGGAACACGAATCGGGCCGAACAACGCTGCATGATGCATGTGTAGAGGATAGTAGTAAAGAGCCGCCCAGAAAATCAGTGGGTGAAATCTACCGGCTTGGGAAAAGCAGAAGAACGAATTAAAGAAAAAGGAAACTGCAGTTTGAGTTAAGAAAAGAAGAAAGACTTTAGTCTAAAATTAGACTAGCAGTCAAGACAGGAGGAACACAACATTACATGATGTGGCATGCGAGGAAAAGGCATGCAAAGAGGAAGTTCAGAAAATTAAGGAGAATGATAGCATGCAAAGCAGAAGAAAGAAGAAAACAAAGGAAACCGTTGTTGAGTTGAGAAACGCATGGAAAACCTCTCTGCATGTGGTGAATCTATATAACAAACAGATGGTTGTCGCCAAGTTGAAGTGAGAAAAGGAAGCCTCGATGTGAGAAAGAAGGAGAAGGGATTTAGAATGGGCTTCGATGACGTTGAAGGCTGAAAGTGAGATCAAAGGCAATAAACCTAATTTGTAGTTGAGCGCTAAGAAGATCAGAGATGTTTAAATCAGAGCAGCATAGCAGAAGTGGTAAGTAAGCTATATCAGAATCAGCAAATTTGTTTGAGAAAGATTCTTATTCAAGAAACTAGGGTGGTAGGGTGGTGCTAGGGAGACGATGTCTCTTCTCCGCAAGTGGGTGCTTGTAGAATCTGAAGGTTGGTGCCTCTGTATCCTGGTGCTGAAGCAAATAGGAAGCTCTGGTGTTTCCACCCGCAAGTCGGACTGTGGAGTTATGCTCTCACCCGGGCCAGGCCGGGCGAATGTGGTGCTGTAGCCCTAAGGAGTTGGTGCTCATAAAAGATGACAAGTCGGTGCTTACGAACATCTTAAGAAGACGCAGGTTTTTCCTGCTACTTCTTGAAAAATTCAGGTTCATACTTGTGGAATGAATGTTGTGTGTGATTGCCGTTTCTTATGGTATATGCTTTATGTTTCTATAACACTGGTTTCACAGAACGCAATTTATTGCCACAGATTACCGATTCAAGTTAAAAATGAGAGAAATGCTTAATAATTTACAATAACTGATTCACTTCCCGCCATTTCATACCTGTAACAAGATCCAATGGTGACTCCACACTCTATAAATGTTAAAGGAATTTACAGGAGCCATTTTGGCCTCGCAGGTTTTCACCCTTAACGCTTCTCAAGTAGCTCATGGTTTCACATCCAAGCACTTCATATCGCATCGTATATTCCATTCAAAGAAAGCAAGGGAGGACAATCTCCAAGACATCACCTCATTATGTTTCATCAATTTATGGATCAATTAGATATACATCATGAGGATGTGCTCATTAAAATGTTCATGTATTCACCAGAAGGAGACACTCGAGGATGGTATAGATATCTTCCTCTCTCACGTATTTCATCATTACAAAAGTTTCATACTATATTTCATCATCATTTCAAAACATTTTATGTAGTTGATCTTCTTTTTGAAAACTGTTGTAAAAATTTAATTTACATCCAACATTCATTTAGTAATTCTTCCGGTTATAAGGATGAAGCGGAAAAAACTATTGAGCATGTAGAGGAGGAATCATATCCATGTAAAACCTTCTCTAGTTCTTTATTTTTGAAAGAAGAGTCTATTGATAGTTTTAATGATAATGATGTATGTGATAGAAATAATGTAGACATATTTGTCCTTGACCTGAATGTCTCTAGCAATTTTGAGGTTGCTCCAAATTTTCATGAAGAAGATCCAAGTTATTTCCTTTTAATTATCTCGACCAAGAACCAATGTACACAATAAGCATACGATACAGGAAAACAGATGTTTACCATCAAGAAATAACCAATAAGATGATTTTCCTTCTCGAGTCTTTCCAAGAGGTTTCCAATGTTTTTTCACCAGAATTGAAGAGAAGTTGATGATAAACAGTCAATGCACTTCATGCAGGTTCAAAGTTTGTTTATGATAAATTTGAAAATATGCCTACTCCTGTAAAATATCATGAAGACCAACTTCATTTTCAACTTTCACTTGAAATACTGACAACCTGGAAATATATTGCAACAATATTTTGTTTTTCATAATAGGAGAGATCATAATGTTATTCGCATAGGAATATCTAGCATAACTTTGTCCTTGGAGCATCCCAATTTTTTTATCATGAGTTCATGATCCAATAGCCGATTGAATGGAGTCTTTGAGCCAAAGATTCACACACCTATTTAGCCAATGCTAGAATATGAGACAGTCGCTTAACCATTGACGGCACCACACCCAACCACGCCTTGAAGACACCTCCCGCACCTTGACCTTGACCGGTACCGGGCTGCACCTATAGCCAAGAGAGTGCTAAATGCACCGCAAAAGAATAGAAACTAATTGGGTTGAATAGATGATCCCACCTTAGTTGAAGCATTCACTTTCCCTCCCAAAACTCAAGGCACTAAACTGGCCAATACCAGAATCACTGGTGGTAGATATTTTCGTTTCACCAAGAATCACGATGAAAAATAATGAAACTAGAGCCCTCAGATGAGTAAGGGACTAGCCATTTTAACTGGGCCGACCACCGCCAATCTAAATGTAATAATGACTTCGCCTCGGCATCAATAAATTCAATATAAATATATTTGTTCAAACACAACTGTCTATGGTTTCAATTATTTGCTTCCTTCCCGAGGATTCTAGTCTTGTCATAGGGCACAATAGAGGTTCACACCTCCAGAAGCTACCATAATATAAACATCTCCTCCTAGCTAGGAGGTAGACCTTGAGCACAACATACCATTCAAATGGTAGCACCATGAGCACCTCAAGTATTATTATCCCAATCGGATTAAATCCTCCTATGACAACTGCAATAATATCAATTTATAGAAAACACTGTGTCTATTGCAAAGAGTACACAACCACTCGTGACTTTGTGGAACATTAACACAAACCGTCTCTTCCATAACAACTAGTAACCCAAGCGATAGAAACAATGTTATGATAAAATTGTATCATCCGGCTAATCTTTCACTCACATCCGTGGAGATATGAAAGAATGTTTGCCACCACAATAGTCTTCATCTTCATAGAAACAATGTTATGATTTATATTGAATTATTTGGGCCAATTTTTTCACTCACGTTTGTGAGATCTGGAAGAGTGTCTGGCCTCAGGTTAGAATATGAACAATAATCATCCGGGCCAATATTTCACTCTGCCACATATGTGAGGCACGAAGAACGTCTCACCAATATGTAATAATATCAACACCGGGCTATCCGGCCTAATTCTTCAACCAGCGAAGAAGGATTGCTTTTTTTTAACCTGGACCATTTCCCACCCCCGGCCATTCTTCCGACACTAAACAAAGTGTAACCTCGAGAGAATGAGTCCGCCCGAAATGCTTGGACCATTCCCTATCCCCGCTTCCTAAACTAAACAAAGTGTAACCCAGAGGGAATGAGTCTTCCGCCTCTAAGGAAATGACTTCGACTATTTCCCACTGGCCATTCCTCCGATACCAAACAAGGTGTAACCTGAGCGAATGAGTCTTCCTCGAGGGAATAATCGCCCCATTGTTGAGCTTGGACCACTCCCCACCCTCGGCCATTCCTCCGACACCAAACAAGGGGTATCCTGGAGAGAATGAGTCTCCCCCCGAGGAGTAATCAGTCGACCATTCTCCCCACCTCGGCCATTCCTCCGACACTAAAAAAAGGTAAACTGGAAAGAATGAGTCTCCCTCGAAATTGCCTTTGTTCGCGATCAACCTCCAACCACGATTCTTCAAACTTCTCAACCGCGAACTTCCGAAGAATGATCAGCTCGTATTGAAGGTGGGACCATTCTACTTGACCACTCACTTAGAGCACCAAGAAGAATGATTGTCCAGACCACTCCCCATAAATGGGAAGTCGTTGTCTATGATACATCGCAATCACCGGCTTCGTGACAAGTTAACTACAATGGGAAATACCATTCGGCCGGAATTCAATCCACTGAACAGAGCATCCGGCCCAATCTCGACTCTTACAAAAATAAATAACATTTCACTTCTCCCTCATATCCGAAGAGTTATTTAATCACAGAAATAGACATTTTTGCGTAAATTCTCTATCTTGGAGAGTCTTCCTTTTCAACTAATCTGAAAGTTATTTCAATGCATCCCCATCTTCTCTTGGAAATATGAAAACTTGATTTTGGAAAGAGTCTTTGTCAGGATATCTACTGTCTACTCATCAATGGGGATATACTCGAAGCCATTTCTCTCCCCGGACTTTTATCTCTATAAAGTAGTATTTGATCTCAATGTGCTTCTCACCTTTCACATGAAAACATTGGATGCCTCGATAATCTTATACAACTCTCATTATCACAATATATTGTGGGTCGATTATGGAGTGTGATCAAATAAATTAGAGATTAAATTCCTTATCCATACTGCTTCTGTGTATGCTTCACATGTTGTGATATACTCTGATTTTGTTGTACTGAGTGAGACAGACTTATGCTTCTTGCTTCTCCAAGATATCATAGTGGAGCCCAAGCTAAAAACACATACTTGAAGTACTTTTCAGTTTTCCGTGACTTCCTACTTCCAATCTGAGCCTATGAATCCATGAAGTTGTATATAATTGGATGTGGTATATCTTAAGCTATAGTTTATTGTCCCACTTAATATATCTTAAGACATGCTTTGCATCTATATCCAATGCTCTTGTCTCTAGCTCTATCCGGACAACCGACTTTTTAAATGTATTTACAAAGAAAGCAAATATCCGGGTCGGTATTTACTAAGTACATCGATGATCCAATTAGTTGTTGATATAGAGTTGGATCTACTGGATCGGAATCTCTGACTTTCACTTTTCTTATATCTCGTGATTCATGAGTGTCCATGGATTTACAATTCATCATTCCAAACTTTTGAAGGGTCTTTATTGCATATTTTCCTTTGTCCAAGGAATACTTCACAAAGCTTCTTCCATACTTCTAGTCCTGGCATAGTGTATGAGACCTTCCGTAGATCTTCAAGTATCAAATTCGGGAAAATAACCTTTCTTGCATTGAATGATAGATTCTTTTCACCAAGTGAATAGATCATCAACATATAACAGTAGGAATTAAGTGCATTGTCCACAACTTTGTAGTAAAGGCTTGGATCTGCATGACTTTGGAAAGCCAAGTCTCGTTAGATAACCGGTCTATTCTAGCATACCGAGATCTTGGAGCTTGCTTGAGTTTGTATAGAGCTTTCTTCAATCTACAAAAGTGAGTGTCTCCGGGAAAATTTAATCCTTTTGAGGTTGTTCAATATATACTTCTTTCTCTCGAGCAGAGTTCCATTTGAGAAAGGTTGTCTTTACATCCATCTCAGATCCATCCCCATGAAGCAAAGAAGAGATATGATAGTTCCGGTTTGGAAGTATACCTTTCCACCGAGCAAGTTTTCATGATAGTCTTCCTCCTTCTCGGGAGGTCCTCTCGCCACGAATCTTGCCTTATAGTTATCCACACTTCCACCATTTACATGTTTGATCTTGTATACCCATTTGAAGTTACAACTGATTTTTCTTTAGGTCTTGTTACAATTTCCCATACTTCATTTCATAATGGATCATGTTCTTCCTCCATGGCTTCTTTCCATTGTTCCTTTTAACTGCTTCTTCAAATGTGGTAGGTCCTTCATCTAGAAGCTTTGTCATGTATGTTGCATAGCTTGATAATCTTTCTGCCTTTTAGTTCTCTGGATGTTCGTTCTGGAACCTTGATTCTTTTTTGCGTCTTGTAAGGTGGCCTCAAGCCAAGCTGGTATTTTCTTGTTCTTCTTTGGTATACACTGACTGGCTTTCTCTCACATAACTCCATAGGCTGACGTGCTGATCCTTTTTTTTTTCATCTTCTGTGTTTTCTTAATTTAGTTCTTCAATTTCTTCTACTTCTATAGTTTCTTCATTAGATTTTTTGAAGGCCATTCTTCATTGAATGTTACATCTCTACGCTATTTCTATCTTGTGTTGTTCTGGAATATATATTCTAGGCTTTGGATGAATCACTATATCCTACAAATATCCCTTCTTTCCCGAGGGTTCTAGTTTATTTCTTTATTCCTTTGGGAATGAGAATAAACTTGACATCCAAATATTCTTAAGTTTTCACTTAGGTTTCTACCCGAATGCTTTTCCGTGTCATGTCCTTCACGCGTATGAGGGCTTCGCTCTCGCATATATCTATCATTATTGCTACTTCTCCCATAGAAACATGGATAGATCTTGATCGCTCAATAGGGATTTTGTATCAAGCTTCTTCGGGATAGATCTCGTTTTTCTTTCAAGTACAATCAGCTTTTGTTGAGGATTATGAGAACAATTAGCTCCCTCCTAACTCCTGCCGATTTGCAAAAGCAACCAACTCCCTTCGAGGTGTATTCTCCTCCATTATCTGCCCTGAGTATCTTTATCTTCCTTACAGAGAGGTTTTTTTTATCAAGGATTTGAATTCCTTGTACTTGTTGAATACTTCATCTTTGACTTCAGATGGTATAGCCATGTCTTTCTTGAATATTCATCTATGAAAGTTAAGTAGTAGAGAGCTCCTCCTAAGGATTTGACTAGCATTGGACTGCAAACATCTCAGTGTGTATTAGATCTAGGGTTTTAGATCTATTGTTGCCGCTGGGAATGCTTCTTTAATGTTTTTCCCATATCCTGTAAATTCCTTCCATGTGTAGATTCCCACTTCGTATTCCTTCAACCACTTTTCCGAGGAAAGGTAATGCTTGATAATTGATATGAGCTGCATCTTTCTATGCCAAAGCTCATTAGGGGTGACTTCATCATGTACTAGGGCTTCTTCATTTGTTCTAGTAGTCTATATAGATTCCTCACGCTTCCAATAACCCTAGCATCTTCTATGCCGGAATCTTGCTGCCATGATAAAACCTTTCATCTATGAAGGCTATTATGTTTCCTTTGTCTTCTAAACATGATATTGATGCAAGACATTTTATAAACTAGGTACATATAGAACATTGCTTGAGTGAACATGATTACCTCGGACTCCGGCTGATGTAGGCTTGTCCAAATCCTTCGAAGGGGTAGGTGCTTTTGTCTCCAAGCTCCACCTCGCATAATGCCTTTCTCCCATTTAGATCCTGGAGAGTCTTGTTGATCTCCCATCATGTGCCCTGAAGCTCCACTGGGTTGGCCATTCACATATCATCTTCAATTGTCCCTTTAGTGTTGGAGTAATGTGTAAGAGACTGATTGTTTCATATATGTCTTCGGTTGACTGATAATCGGTCATGCCTTGATCCAAACTTCAATCAAGGTTTTTTCTTTCTTCCCCGAGAAAGTCAATAGGTGCTCTAAGTTAGGGTGCATCTGGATCTCTTCTCCTGAGTAAGATGCTCCATCACAAGGTGTCTTGATCCGAGAATTAGGTTTCGTGAACGCATCATGAAAACTGTGGATGATTTTAGGGGCTAAATTCCTCGGCCATGTGGGCTAATTTTCCATGGTTTTTCCAAAATGATTCGCTATTTTAAAAATTATTCCAAATTCTATAGGATAAAATTATTTCACCTTAAAAAATCGCCAAAAAATTATAGAAACTATACAAAACACTTAGAAATTTGAATATTTTACAAAAAATATTACAAACATTTAGTTGACATATGAAGGATTAATAAGATCGCCAAGGTTTTCTACATTTTAAAATAAATTTCATCCTTAAAATCATCCCCGCTAGAACCCTAGCTGCGCTTCTTGGAAGTTGTTTTTGCTAGTAACCCTAGCGGTGGTTCCTCAATGAGCTCAATACCTAGTTGTTATGTTTCCTTCCGCCTTAAATAAGGTGTGGGCCCATAACCTAGGAATATAGAGGATTGTGTTTGTTTAACCATTGACGATACCTCATCACCCAACCACGGTGACTTAAGACAATTCCCAGCACCTTTGACCTTTGACTCGGTGAAGAGAATTATGGCTGCAATCTATAGCCAAGAGAGGATAAATGCACCAAGAAAAAGAATAGAAATCTAAATCAATAGATGATCCCACCCATAAGCTAGTGCACCACTTTCCCATCTCTCCTAGAAAACCTGCACACCAAACTACTGCCAAGCCGTCAGAATCACATGTAGACTTAGCTCTCACTGCAACTCTGAGATGACAAATAATGAAACCGGCGTCAGATTTATAGTGGACTGGCCAGCCTAAATGGGCCAACTCCGCCAGCCTAACTGGGTCGACTTCTCCTTTTCGGCATCAATAAATTCAATATAAATATATTTGTTCAACCTACAACTTGTCTAGGGTTTCCTTAAATTCTTTTCTTCCTTCCGGATCTTGTGTCCTCTCACATAGGTCATAGTAGAGGTTCATACCTCTCGAAGCCACCATAATATTAACATGGGCATGGTGTTTCTTTTCTACTATGAGTAGGAGTTGTCTAAGAATTTTTGTTGCATACACTAAATTTTTTTCGTGTTTTTTTAAACAACTGCAAGCATAAAGCCATGCTAAGAAATCAGTTGCTTGATTGTCTATTTTGGAAATTTGTATATACATGAGAAAAGTGGTTTTTTCAGTTGGTTAGTATAGGAATTGTAAATAAATAATCTTGATGTTTCAAGAATTTCCCTATTTACACAATGTGTGAATGTTTTAATTTCCAATAAAGTGAAGAAGTAAACTTTAGGAAGGAACAATTCACAGTTTACAGCTCAGGTTGACTGTAGCGCATGATGGGCAACTACAAGTTTCATATTTTCAAATGGAAATGAATCAGAAACCACAAGTTCGTATGTTCTCACTGGGAGCATGCTATTCCCTTTGGAGCCAATGTTAGCACAAATATTGTTTTTAGCGCCTTGCATCATCCAACATCTCCAAGGGCCAGTTTCAAAAAAAATCTTATCATTTATTTATTCCATTTCCATTTGGTACAGTAATCGCAAACTTGACTGTAGGTTAAAACTTTGCCATTGATCCTGATTATTTTCGCCACGAAATGAGAGTGAGGATATAATAAAGAAATGTACAAAGATATTGCAGATATTCAATAATATAAATGTAAATGTATCGTAGACGCGAAACCATAAACACAGATATACGAATGACACGCATTTCATTAATCGAGAAATGTACGTAGACCGTAAAATACGTAGTGAAAGACTCCGCCAGGATCGGTGGTAGCTTATCTCTAAAGAGATGACGCCACTTGCATTCACAAGAAGATGAGATTACAATGAGGCTAGGAAGGCCCTTTTACACAGACGTGGAATGCCAAAAGTCCTAGACATCCAAAACCCAACCCTAGAGATGAAGCCAAAGTCATGTGGGGCCCCATTTGGGTAAGTTGGCACACCAACTTCCCAAAGCTTAACTTTGCATAATGAGCATCCTGCTTGGGGCCACAGCTCGCTGGAAAGATCTATCCGAGAACTACAACTTTTGGGTTTTTCCACTGTACGCACATCAGAGCCGACATGATACACTAAAATAGACTCTTACACTTGAGATCAGTACGCACATCAGAGCGGACATGATACACTAAAATAGACTCTTACACTTGAGATCAATGTTTTTCGCTTGCTAACTCAAGATCCCGAAGGCAAGAGAAGCAAAGAGGATACACACTGCTCGACTCAGACTTAGACCTCTCTCCAGACTTTCCAAATTTTCGAATGAATAAATGAGAGCTGAGGGTCTTTATTTATACTACTCATAGCAAGTTCTCGGTAGAAAGCTACGGGCAACTACCAGTTACAAAGATTCTCCGAAAACTCTAGATGGGGGCGTACCGTGGACTACAAATGCTATCTCGGCCCCTCCTTGGAGGCTCCGCCATATGGGGACCCATCATAGCTTTTTACGGATGACAAAAAACTATTATTCTAGTTACTTTAGTACTATGACATGGACTAAAGTAAATATTCTTACACCGTGGAGTTTACGGAACCCACTTAATCACGGACACCACCGTTTACCGGATAGACATGAATTATTACAAACTTTATTCTTGTGGCAGACATACTTTATTTACAATAGTGAACTGCTGGGTCCATCATGCTTTCTAACAGAGATTTCGGATATTATATTCAACAACCGATTCAATGAATAGTCACCATTATATTCATGACTCGAAGATGGTGGTGAACTGTGATCCAAGAAAAGGAGGAAGCCCAATCGAAAGATTTATGTACAGGACCCCCGCATTGCCGAATGTTCAATATCCGGCACAATAAGTATTACCATAATATGTGTTGGCAATCTTGTAGCAAGGAGGTGCAAAAGACCTTGTTGGAACAATTTTACGATTACTGCTCATGTAGGATAAACTGAAAACAAACCAAGCTTCATGTTGAGTAGCTTCACAAACTTCTGCATGAAACCAAATATTGAAGGCTTCTCGATCTATCTGCTTGAAGAAGTTTGCATCTCAAGGACAATAATTCCAAAATAGTAGATACAACCATCCCGACCAAGAATAATAATGATCCTTAAACAAATCACACTCAAATGTAAGCCATACACATCCATCATACTTAATCTGATGAAGTATAGTACAATAATCCAGATAAGTTAGATATGGAGTATAGAGGCTTATATAAACTTGTCCTTGATTAGGACCACCAGTCATTATTCCTCTGAACAAATCTCTTTCTTCTCTGAAGTAGCTGCTGAAGGATTCCAAGCCACTAGTATTATCAATCCATAATTCTAGTATCCTTAAACTAGCTGGTCTATTCTTTATGCAACATGCTAAGCAATCAAAACACAAACAGTGTTTACATTATGTACAAACCAAGATCCATTTGAACCCTGGTGGTGCTTCCCTAGATATAGCATTCAGGGAGGATGAAGCCATCTTATATTTTTATCTTGACCTTTTGTAGGAGAGGCTTATAGAGTTAACAGGTCTGCAATACAATTTTCTTTTCCTGGTTTATAATCAATATTAAAATCATATCCTTCTAACCAGAGACTCCATCGCAGTACTCTGTTATTACCCTGTTCCAGCAACTTATGATTAGTCAACATCCCTTTCATATGCTTTAAATCAGTTCTAACAATGAAATGAACTGGTATAAGAAACATTCTATACTTTTGTATTCCATTTTTAACAGCTAGAATCTCTTTATGTGAAGAGGGATATTTAGACTCTGTTTCGCTGAAACACCCAGAAGTATACAGACATACTTCCTCCAATTTAGGTCCATTATTTTGAAGAAGGACTGCTGCCCATGTTTCATTTGAAGCATCTGTTTCTAAAATTAATTTCATAGACAGATCAGGAAGATGCAGGCTGGGTAAATGCTGAATCTTTTGTTTGATGATTTGGACAGCTTGTGTCATTTTATAATTACAGGGTAAAGACTTACTTAGTCTTTTTTGTAGAATTCTAACATCCTTTGCTTGGTTTTCATAAAACTGTCGGATGTAATTTAAGCACCCTAGAAATCTTTGCAGTTGCTTGTTGTCCAAAATTTCATCAGGAAATTCTGCTAACTTCTTTAGCACATGATCTTGGAGTTCTACTTCTCCCTGAGAGAGTATTAGACCAAGATATTCAATTCTTGTTTGTGCCCAACGGAGTTTGGATTTACTGAGCACTAGACCATGCTTATATAACAAATCATAAACTTTCTGCAAATGATGTACATGTTGTTTTATATCTACAGAGCATATGAGTAGATCATCTATATATACAATGACAAATGGCAAATGTCTGAAAATGTCATCCATCCTTTTTTGGAACTCAGAAGGAGCATTCTTCAGACCAAATGGAATTACCTTCCATTGATATTGGCCTTGTGGAACTACAAATGTCGTTTTGTACCTGTCAGCTGGAACAATACCAATCTGCCAAAATCCACTTTTTAAATCAAATTTGCTAAAGACATTACACCTTCCAATCCTGGAGAATAATAATTCCTTATTGGGCAAAGGAAACCTTAAGGGTAATAAGGCAGCATTTAAGGCTCTGTAATTGATTACCATCATGGGTTTACCTCTTTTTTGTTCAGAATGCTTGTTAACATAAAAAGCTGGACATGCCCATGGGCTTCTACTATTCTCTATAAGTTTTCTCTGCAATAAATCTTGGATTTCCTTTTTGCAATAATCTAGCTCTGTAGGAGACATATGGTTTGCAGAGGCCTTTTGTGGTTTAGGGATGTAATATTCTCTGTATGGCAGGTTTACGAAATATTGCTCTCTAGTCCAGAAAGCATCAAGATATTCAGAAGTACACTCCTTTTCAATCTTTTCTTTTATTTCTTTAATTACTTCTGATCCATGCATATTTACATTTTTTACAATTTTCTGGATCTTCACAAGACTACTTGCAGAATGTTCTAATGTCTTGGCAGCTGGCTTTTCTATTATTCTGCTTTCATAAAYAGTCTTGCTAGGTACTTTTATGGCTTTGCCATTTACTGTTATGTGTAATTCAGAATGACAAACAGTTAGTGGTAAACACTTATTTACAAAATCTTGCCCTAGCAGTATATCAGATCCTGTGTCAAAACTGTAGAGTGTCACTGGGATTTTCTGATCCTGAATGTAAATAGGAAAATCTGGGCAAATGTGATTAATCTTGAGTTTTGTTTTGTTAACATCTCTGAATGAGAGATTAATACGCTGCCAATAGTATTCAGGAATAGCTCCATGCTTAGCACATGAGTTCATAGCACCAGTGTCTACTTGGGCATCTAAAGTATATTGTAGGTAACCTGAAACTTTTATTTGTACAGAGATGACAATTTTGTCATCTAGGCCTTTCAACATTTTATTTTCTGAAAATCCAGTCTCTATATCATCATGAAACATCTCATGTTCTAATTCTTCATTTCTTTGTTTCTTCATGAATGCTAATTCTTCTCTTTGCAACTTTAAAGTCTTCCATAAATTTCTGACTAATACTTCCTTTTCTCTGATTTCTTCTTCAAGTAGGAATATTGCATTATCCAAGGAATTATCTTCCTGTAGAGAAGTATCTTGATGAATAATCAGAGCTTTGCCTCTGGTATCTGGAGTGGCAGAAGTAATAGGTTTTGTATATGCAAATTCAGCATCAGTTGGCGTATAATGGTGAATATTCACCACGCTGGGCTGTTGGAGAGAATGAATTTGGGAATTAAGTTGCTCTAACTGGGAAGTATATCGGTCATATAAGGAAAATTGACCAGGTGTGAGAACAGAGAGTTTAGACTGGAGAGTGGCTCGTTGGTGAAGGAGAGCATTTAGATCTACAAAAGAAGACATCATCTTAATATCTAAGAAATTTAACTCTTCAATTTGAGGTGAATCAGAAGAATGGTCGGAAAAGGTGGGAGAATCAGGATGGGAAATATCACCCTCATCATCAGAATCTTCAAAAAGTGATAAGTATTCACCATCTAAACGGTTAGAGACCATATCCCATTCAGCTGGATCATATCCAGTGGAGAACAGATCCATAATTTTGATTTGGGCTTTAGTCTTTGACCGCAGAGGACACTGAGATGCCCAGTGGCCAGGCTTTTTGCAAATAAAGAAGTGGGATTGCCTAGACCTATTATTCTGTGGTCTTCTTTTAAAGAAAAACTTTCTTTTAGGCTTAAAAGACCTTTGAGGCTTCAAAAAGGTTTTACTTCTTTTATGACAACCACAGTCAGATTTTGACCATTTCTTAGGAGTTTTCTTTTGATGAGAACATCCAAAACTAGATGTTTTATTAAAGACTTCGCATACTGAAGAATCAAATCCTAAATGTTTTTTCAAGGATTTTGTTGTCTTCTTTCTCATACACTCATTATGGAGGGCCGTAACAATTTGTTCGTGCAATCCAGCAAGAGAGAGATCTTCTATGTCAATTTCTAAGTCTTCTAGTCTTGTTCTGACTAGCTCAGGAACTTTACCAGGCATTGAGGATAAATATTTCCTCAGATAAGCAGAATTGCGAGGATCGGAAACTTTGTATAATAGGGCTTGCATAGTACAGAAATATTTCTGTAACTGGTTGAGGTGACATAGTTTTTGGCTCATAAACATATCAGCATAATGACTCATGTTTACTCTAATATCACCATAGAACTCATGGACTACGGCTTTTATGAGTTCATCTATAGGTTTATCATGCTGAATAATTCTTAATTTGTTGTTATCAAAAATTCTTTCCCACCAAAAACTCAAATTGCCAGTAAATCCCCATGTTACACGTAGGGCTAAGTCACTCCATGAAACTTTGTCTTTGAATAACAATTTATGTGTCTTTTCCCGTGCATGCCATCCTTGGATCATGTTTTCTATCTCAAGTTTACTTTTACAATCAACATTTGAGACAGGAGCAGTATCAGTGTGTTTGATGGAAGTTTGTGCGTGTCCATCAATATCCATAGGGGCTTTCTTTGATCCTGTATACCTAGCATTACACCATTGTTCCCATGCTGAAGTTCTAGAAGAACTTGGTTTAGAAGATTCAGGATTAGGCTCAGGCTTAGTTTCTCCATCCATTGCCTTAATGGAGAGACATTGGTCAGTAGAAATATGTACAAGGGATAACTGACTAGCTAAGCTATCTGCTTTAGCTTGCTCTATTTGTATTTCTAGCTCTTTTCCTTGTCTCTGGACCAAGGATAATTTATCATAAGCTAGCTCGCAGATTTATGCTATCCTTACCATAGTAGGATTTCTTAGTCCTGAAGCCAGTTGTTTTAATGTTAGTGCTCTTTTCTCAAAAGGAGGAGAAGAGCTGAAGAATGAAAAAGATGCATCATTAGTAGGAATCAAAACAGGGGAAGCAGGCTGAGATTCTTCTTGGTAAGTAGCTTTCATATTCTCAACTGCTTTCTCTATTATTTCTAGCTTCTCAAGAATAGTGTGCA
>SNQJ01S0033384.1:16027-78235 GCA_010110895.2 Picea sitchensis | reverse complement strand
CGGAGGTTGGTGTGCACATACACCACTAAGTCACCTGACATGACGACAAAGAGAAGAGTTCAATAGAAGAGTTTATACTTGAGTGAAGGGTACATTTTTACTGGGGTCGTGACAAAAGAGTTCAACAATCAATGCCACCAACATCAAGGTACATAAAGGGCTTGCTTCTCTTGATTAAAAGTCAGTTCCATACCCTCATACATGATAGAATCCAGTGGAAACATTGCAATCTTGCCAATCTTGAAATCCTGAAAATTGTTTAGTCTGCTGAATTTTGAATGAGACCTGAAATTCTACTTTCTCCATATGAAGTCCAATGAGGTTGGAACCACTCTCAAACATCCTGAAACAATTAATGGTAATGTTAAAAATTTAAGTAAAAGTGACATACAAGGAGTATGTCACTTTTACTTGAAGAATTTAACATTACCATTAATTACTAGGGTGGGTGAAATGGAGGGGGTGGGGACCTCTTTAAATAGCATTAGTAAGGCAAAATAACCCTCAGCTGCACACCAAAACACCTCACAGCGCCAACTTGCATGAGAAAACATGAGCCAAGTACTTCTCTGTGTAGGACATGCTGAGGGTAAGTGTCGGACATGTGTTTGAAACGTGTCCTGTGAACAAGACATGTTCCGTACACGTGTCAGACATGTTCTGTGCACGTGTCCTCATGTATTGTGTCCGACACGTAGGATACGTGACATGGAGGGGGGTTTGGACGTATCCTGTTACTTAGTGTAAAACCCATTTGCTTCTATTCGGCTCCAGTTCCCTGCAAGCATCAGAAGAGCTTGATTCTATGCTCTTTTGTACCGACTGTAAGTGGATCTCTACTGCTTCTCATAGATTAATTGGGAGGATTTTTGTTCAATGCCCTTGTCAAATCAAGGGTCCAATCATTGTTCTCAATGAACTTCCAATCCAGTTCAATACTAACTAGATCTGTTTTTCACTATACTGCTTGATTAGCTAACCAATCAGCTATCTTGTTGCCTTTTCTTTTTTGTATAGCCACACAAGAGATCTAGTTCTTTTACTACATGCTCTTCCATTCAGGATGTCAATTATAATTTTTGAATCTCCTTTGATATTAATCGGAAAAAGCTTGAGAGATGTGTAAATTTTAATCCCCTCAATTGGTGTGGTCGTTTCTGCTTGGTTGTTGGCTGTTCTCCCATTGAATTTCAGATAGATGAGATTAATTTGGCTACTTATATTTCTGATGGCACCACCACTAGCAGCCACCCCTGGGTTTCCCCTTGAAGCCTCATCAAAATTTAGTTTGTACTTCTTTGAGACAGGTGGGGTTCATGTGGATTGCTTGTTCTCTGTGCTGTGTCTCTTAACTGGAAACTTGAAATGGTTTTTTTGGACCAGAAGGAAACGATGTTCTTTTCATATGGAGGAAGAGACTGTGGGATCTCTTGGCAATATGATCCTTATGTGGTTCCTGAAAGTTTCCCAATGCTTTGGTCCATTTTTTTCCTGGATCCTGTCGTTTCCTCCAGATATTTAATTATTTCTAGCCTCCCATAAACTCCATAACATGAAAGAGGGGCCTCTCCAGATGGACCTTAGGAATTTTAGAGTCGATAAGCCTTTTGGCCACTTCCTCAAGGTTTCCTTAGAAGAGTGGGATTTTAGCAAAGCTCTCTGCCCACTTAGACCAGATTTCAAGAGCTATTGGATATTGGAAGAATATATGGAAGCTGCTTTCCTCTGCATCACAACAAGCCAAATAAATGGAGGGCCCCTGGACACCTCTTTTTTGCAGGGATTCTCGTGATAGAATCTATTCTTTAATACCTAACCAGATGAATGCTGCTATCTTAAGCCAAGTGGGAGGGGCCCAAATTTTCTTCCATAGTGAATCTGGAGCTATCTGATATTCTTCTTCTAGAAGTTGCAACTTGCAAGTATACCTGTTTAACGGTGAATTTTTTGGGACTTTGGATTCCAGCACAGAGAATCTTCCTCTTCATTTGGATTGATGTATCTAATCCCGAGGGCATCCTTGAGAAGGACCTTTTCCCAGTCCTGGATCTGGATTAGCCAATCTTCCAAGAGTTTCCAAAGTTGATTCCCCAAGTGATCTACTATGTTCCAGTAATCTGCTACCCGAGTCCATCCACTTCTCTTCATTTCTGAGTTAATCCTGGCTAGTTCCTGTGAAGTTGCCAGCGGTCTGTGTCGAGCCCATGCATCATCCCAGAATCTTGCCTTCCTGCCATTATTTACATCCCAAAAAACATGATTGTCAACTAACGCTTTGCTTCTCATAATGTTCTTCCAGATGGGTAAACCTTTTGGGAAGGACTGGCTTAATAATGATAATGGGCTTTTGCTCCATAGATACTTTCTTTTTAGGGTTCTGATCTAGAGTTTCTTACCTTCCACTAAGAACCTTACACACACACACACACACACACACAGATATATATATTCTCCCTAGTGTTTAGGGATAAGATAAACTCTACATTGCCTAGGGTTTTACTTAGTTTTTGCATACATTGTGCCTAATTGTTTATGATTGATTCTGCCTTAATAGGCATTATTGTATTATATTTTCTTTTTCAATATCCGGGCTAAATTTAGTTTTTGATTTTAAAATTTTATATAAAATTGAACTGGTTTTGGGCTACATTTTGAAACTTTTTGTTCTTACTGATTTCTTCAGTCATATTGGATTTTTTATATGAAATTCACAAATAATTTTTTGTACCTTGCATTAAACTCAGTTGTTACTTATTTTTGAATTCTCAGTTTCCAGACAATTTTTGGCTGCTGTGTTGACAGGCTTTATTCATACAGGAACAAATTTTAGGAGACAGACTGATTTTGATTGTCCTGGCTCAATCGTTGCATTGTTTTTATCTGGAAAGAAGATCCATTTTCCAAACAGGCCAGTTGCAAAATCAAATTTTGGATTGYAAGAGGTCTTCTGGCCTGGTCCATTGCCTCACAGGCAGTCTTTAGAAGCTCAAAAKMATTTTGGTAGTCTGAGMACATCAYAGGYAGATTGTGATCTTGCACAWCTCYGGGTTGGATRTGAAGAGGAAAAAGAAGGCAGCAAAAGTGGTGAAGAGMAAAGGATGGATTCAGGTCTAGTTGATTTGGACCATGATGAACTTGGCAATAGTTCAACTTCTGATTGCCCAGAAGCAAATGATGCCCATGTCATTCAGAGACTTCTTAAAATTAATCCTACACGCAAGGATCGTGCCTCTCAACAGCCTGGCTACAGAAATGGCACAGAGACTTATAATGCACTTCTAAATATTCTAGGCAAGGCCCAACATTTTAAGACAATGTGGCAGCTAGTGAAGGAAATGCACAATCAGGGAGATAGTCCATCTTTGGTCACAGATGAAACCTTCACCATACTGATAAGAAGATATGCAGCTGCTCACATGGTGGAATCAGCAATTGAGACATTTGACAAGCGAGAAGAATTTGGTCTGAAGCTCAATGCTCCTGCTTTCCAAATTCTTATATGTGCTCTATGTAGATATAAACACGTCCAAGAAGCAGAGGCTTTGCTTAACCTTCGGCAGAATGACTTTCCTATGGATATGAAAAGCCTAAACATCATTCTTAATGGTTGGTGTGCTTTGGCAAACTTACATGGGGCAAAAAGGTTCTGGAATGAGTTGATCAAGCAAGGGCATAAACCTGATTTGATAACATACAATACTTTTTTATATGCTTTAACAAAGAAGGGGAAATTGAATACAGCACTTAAATTGTTTGAGGAAATGTGGAGCAAAGGATGCATAGATGTTCCAACTTGCAACACTATAATAGATGCTCTTTGTTTCAAAAAGCGCATTCCTGAAGCTCGAGCCATCTTTGGTAAAATGAATGAGCGTGGATGTCTTCCTAGTGTTGCAACTTACAACTCACTGATCAAACATGTCTGCAACAATAGGAGGATGGATAAAGCCTATGAACTTTTGGATGAAATGGAAAGAAAAGGTTGTGCCCCTAATGTTCGAACATATCATTATTTCCTCAAAGTTGCCAAAAATTCCGAGGAGGCTCTGAAGATCTTTCAGAGAATGATGAGAAGTGGCTGCATGCCCACCTGTGACACCTATAACTTATTGCTGAGATTGTTCATTTATTGGAATGATATGGAGAGGGTACTTAGACTGTGGGATGATCTGGAGAGAAAGGGCATGGGTCCAGATCAGAGATCTTACACTGTGATGATCCATGGACTCTATGACAAGGGAAAGTTCGAGGAAGCATATAAGTATTACAATGAGATGACTGAAAAAGGATTGTTACTTGAACCCAGGACCAAAATACTTGTCAAGGCTATGGAAATCAAAGCAGAGGAAAGAAAAGTTGGGGTACATGATGTGAAGATAAATACAAAGTAGAAGATGAAACAAGACAAATATTGTAGCAGCATCATAAGGAAGATAACTTAATCATTTGACATGGAATCGAATTTTGACAACAGCTTTCTGTGAATTCTTATGAAGATGTCTGTTCTGTTGTCATGTAAAACCTCTGGGGTTCTCATCAGGAATTTTATCCCAATTGAACGCTAGCCATGTTATTGGGGTCTTGCATCATTTCCTTATAATGCTGATTTGGTAGTCAGATTCTTTGATTAGGTAGGAAAGGGAAAGGGCGTTGGGCAATTGTTGAAGCCCTGGCTCAAGCAGCTAGGTTAAGTGRTGTAGTSATAAATACATCATCTGACTGAAAATAATACTAATCCAGTGTCTGAGGTGACTGGGATTCAGCTTCCCTGATTTTTGATTCACTATACAAAAACTGCTTGTCATCTGATAAGGTGTAGAAAGCAATTAAAGCATTTGATCAGCTGGAAACTCGTGGATCTTTGCCAACTGTTTAATTGCGTAATAAGATACTTGTGAGGCTACTCAAACTGGATTGCTCAGAGCAGTATTGGAAACTTTATGGAGAAATAATTCAA
Source organism: Picea sitchensis (assembly GCA_010110895.2). Classification (NCBI taxonomy): domain Eukaryota; kingdom Viridiplantae; phylum Streptophyta; class Pinopsida; order Pinales; family Pinaceae; genus Picea; species Picea sitchensis. The sequence continues at coordinate 73,278 of SNQJ01S0033384.1, read as the reverse complement.
TATAAAGTTCCTTCAAGCAGCTATACTTTGAAGTGTGAATATCGGAAGATCACAGGCTTATATGGTCAGATGGTTGAAAATGCTTTTGTTCCTGATATTGCGACTTTATAATACTCTGATAGTGGTATATTACAGAAAGGGAAACACCAAATAAGCTTTGATCATAGTAACAGGACTCTCTGAGTCCACTCAGGACTCGTTGAATCTACCTGACCCGTGGCCGAAATGGGTCAGCTTGACCTGGAACCAGCAGGTTTGACTTGGACCCAGGTGAACCCTCCTGGACCCGTTGAAAAGCAGAAAACCCGTCAAGTTTGCAGGATAACTACAAAACTTGTGGAGTCAATCATAAGCCCATTGAGTCAAGCAGAGAACTTCCGAGTCAAAGAGAAAGAGTATAAAATCAGATTTTTTTGTCATTAGCCATGGTCCATGGCCAATTTGAATCTTCTGATATTTGTTGTTACAGGTATGCAAATGACTGTTTTTGGTCTGGAAATAAACTTTTACAGGTCTCAGTAACATGAGCTGTAGTCCATGGCGATTTTGAATCTTCTTGAATCTTGATGGTTCAATGATGATAATGGATATAATGGTTGATTGTGATTGTATCATATACATTGAATGATATACTTGGTTATGTTTGGATATGCTATTTTTGCAATATATTCGTTGTAGTTGCATTATAATCAATCTAATTTCAGATGTATAGATCTAAAAAGCATTTTTTTTGTTTTTTAAAATCTACATTTTTTGTATTTTCCCGGTGCCGAGTCTTTGCCAGGTTGACTCACGAGTCTTTGCAGAGTCCTGAGTCAAGTTTGACTCTCTGGCCGAAATGAGTCTTCTTCTGGGTCGAGTCTTCTGACTATGGTTTTGAGTCTGTCTAATGCCATGTCTATGAAGGGTCTTGCACCAGATGTTATCACTTACAATGCACTGATCACTGGCTATTGCAAGTCAAACTAGTTTGACGAAGCAAAGAGGCTTTTAAAAGAAATGTCCTTGCTGGGCTTGGCACCCAATCTTGTTATTTATAATAAACTAGTAAATGTCTTTTGTGAGTAAGGGAAGCTGGAGGATGCTTTCAAACAACAAGATGAAATGCTGGAAAAGGGGCTTGTGCCCAATGCTGTCACTTATACAACGTTCATATGTACTCTTTGCAAGGAGGGCAGGACTCAAAAAGCATTGCAGTTGTTGAAGAAGAACATGGCTGAAGATGGTTTAATACTCGCGTTATTTCCATTCAGATCCATGGGTACTGCAAAAAGGAAAAGAAGCAAAAATCCCTCTGGTTGTGTGCTGAAATGGTGGAGAGAGATCTCAGGCCAGATGAATGAACCCATCAATGGATCCTACTCGTGCTGAATGTTCTGCCATAGTTAATAGTTTACGTGTAAAAACTGATATGATAAATGCTGTGGAAATCCACAATACTATAGATGGAAAAGGCTTGTCTACTTTCCACATGTACATAGAAATTGTTAGAGGATAAGGAAAACAAATTGAAAGAAGCATATGACTTTCTAAATAAAATTAAGAAAAGGCCTAAGGGTTACACTTCTCGACGTCAGTGTCCACCAATTATTAACTGAGGGATATTGAAGGAGAGGTGAACGGTTGGGGTCTTATACTTTCCTTCATAATTCATCCATTGTAGCATATGATAGATGCAATGTTATCAGAACTGGAAACCGGACCAGATCAGTTGACTTCAAAAATGAAAAACCAGACCGGACTGGACTAGTCGACCCAAAAAATGTGAAACTGGACCAGATCGGTAAAAAACCGAAAAACCCGGTCGACCAAAAACTACATAAAATATTCAAATTTTTGAAAAAAACCATATATATTCATGTGCATCCATATGAATCCAAACCATTTATACATAAATATGCAAAGTTTCTCATTTATATAGCAAGTAAGAATGCATATAACCAAAATAGCGTTGAGTGCAATCTGTCTTTGAACCAAAATACATCAACAACTAGGCTTTAAATGGCCTCTAGAGTCCAAAAAAAATTATTCTACAACAAATAACTACACATCTTCAAGATCGTTACTTATATTAAGATCCTCATCATCAGTGTCATCCTCTGCATTAAAATAAGATAGAAAAAGTTTAACATGCCTACTAAGTGATTTTACTTGAGTGAAGGTTACATTTTTATTAGGGTCATGATAGAGGAGTTCAACAATCAATGTCACCAACATCGAGGTAGATAGAGGGGTTGGTGCTCTTGATGAAATGTCAGTTCCATACCATCATACATGATAGAATCCAGTGGAAACTTTGCAATCCTGCCAATCTTGAAATCCTAAAATCTTGAAAACTGTCAAGTCTGCCGAATTTTGAATGAGACGTACTTTCTCGATATGAAGTCTAATGAGGTTGGAGCCACTCTCAAACATCCTCAAACAATTAATGGTAATGTTAAAAATTTAAGTAAAATGATGAAAATGAAGGATAAAGGGGAATGCCACTTTTACTTCAATTACCATTACCCTAGGGCTAGGTAATAGGTCCCCCTTCCATTAAACCATTGTTTTTTTCTTAAAAAAACTTGAAATCTGTGGCTTTGGGTGCATTGTACGAGCTCTGTACGGAACTGACCAGTTTTGTGAAAATGGTCGATTCCTTGAAAATAGTCGGTTCTGTAAGGAACCGATAGTCCACCGGTCTGCTCGTTTTCCTCTGAAAACTGGTTCAATCGGTCGGTTTTGTTGGACCGGTCCGATTTTAATAACACTGGATAGATGCGAGAAACATTAACAATATTCAAAGGAATGAAGGAAAAAAAAAACATAGCTCCAGATATTATGACTTGCAGCCTTCTGATTGAGGTGTGATGCATGGTGGGCTTAAAGATGCTATCAAGCTGCATGGTGCTATGGTTAAACAAGGGTTTGCTCTTGATGTAGTCATTTATAATTATCTCATCAAAGCTATTGCAAGAAAGGAAGCACGTGGAAAGAAAGCGAGCTCACTCTAGGATGAAATGCACAAAAAGGAGTTGGTTCTTAATATTATTTCTCATACTACATAGCTTCATGGTTACTATATGAAGGACCATATGCAGGAAATTGCATTGATGAAAAAACCGACACAATAAAAAAATTGTGGAGGGTCAAGAGCATAGTTTTAAAAATCGAAACCGGTACCGGAACCGGTCGAGGGTCCAACCTGAACCGGAACCGAAACCGGTAATAAACCGGTCGAACCGGTTTCAATGAACCGGTTTTTAAAAAAATACATAAAATATTTAAATTTTAACGAAAAAAATATATTTTTAAGATTTTAAATCATGTTTCAAGCATTAGAGACAATTAGAGACAACATATGCAAAGTTTGTTCATCTATATACCATTTAAGGTTGTATATATCAAAATGACACCAAGTGCAATACATATCTAGAGATCGAGGAACATAAATACATAATCATTGAGGCTCTAAATGGCCTTTACAACATCAAATAACATACTAGAGTTAGAGTCAGCAGTACTATAGGTGGGAATGGTAATGAAAAATACAAAATAGCCATAGGGTAGATACTAGGAGAACCGTAGATGGAAGAATCTCATAGCTCATGAGTGCGTGGTAAATGCAGTGAATCCTCCCATGTCATAATCATCCAAGTTGGCATCACTACCCTGTTGCTCTCCTCCATCCTCCTCCCTATATCCAATGCAATCCATACATTTGTTGGCGTGGACTCTCTGGAGGATGACCCCTCAAAGGATCACCATCATCAAAAAGTGGCTGGATCTAGCACTAGTTCATTAAGATCCAAGTTGGCTGATGCCAACTCAACACTGTTGTTCAAACCATATCATCAGAAAACACATCCCACATCTTGCTCTTTCCTTCAGCCACTCTTCTCTACCTTGTATATATAAGGCGGAGTTGGTGTGCACATACACCCACGAAGTCACCCGAACATGACTGACAAACTACAAAGAGAAGAGTTCAATAGAAGAGTTTATACTTTCAATTAGAAGGGGTACATTTTTTACTGGGGTTGTGACAAAGAGTTCAACAATCAATACCATCAACAGCCGAGGTACATAAGAGCTTGGTTCTCTTGATTAAAATATGGGTTCCTTACCTTCATACATGATAGAATCCGATTAGGAAACATTGCAATCTTGCCAATCTTGAAATCACGAAAACTATTAAGTGCACGCTGAATTTTTTTGAATGGGACTTAAAATGCTACTTTCTCCATATGAGGAGTCCAATGGGGTTGGAACCACTCCCAAACATCTACAGAAACAATTAATGGTAATGTTTAAAAATTTAAGTAAAAGGGATGAAAATGAAAAGATAAAGGAGAATGTCACTTTACTTTAAAATTTAAATTCTATTAATTACTACCCTAAATTTGCACCAAAACACCTTACAACAACTTGTTACTTAGGTTTTAGGTTTAGGGGGTTTAGAGGGTTTAGGTTTCTGGGACCAAACCAACCATTTTGGTCATAAACCCGGCAGTTTGGTCATAAACCGGCCGACCAGTTTGATTTATTGACCGGTTTGAACCGGCCGACCATCAAAGCTAGTCAAACCGGCCCGGTTTGAGTTTGATTCAACGGTTTTAAAACTATGGTCAAGAGTAGAACTTATCAACAACATTGATGAAAAAATTGGCAAAAATCAACAACTTCAAAAATACAAAATAAATTACAATTTTCAAAATTTTAAACATATAAACCTACGATGTCATCAAATAAACACATTGGCACATAAATGGAAAACACACCTATATATATATGATGTAATTGGAACACACCTATATATATGATGTAGTGGATGTCAAATAAAAAATGATACATCAAAGTTGATACTAAATCCTGAACCCTGATAACTATCCAATCAAGGACTCAAAAGTGGACTACCATTACAAAATGACATCAAATATATAAATGTAGCTCATCATCATGAGTCATTTACAATGACAAATCTAGCAGCTAGCACATGGACTCCAGAGCATTGTGGGGTGCCTCCCCAACGTCGATTTCTGGAATAATGCAGCTTCAATTCTTGAAATTCCAGCTTCGATTCATGGGGGAAAGGGAATCGATGCAATGGGCAACACATGGACTCCAAAACATTGTAGGGTGGCTCTATTAGCAACTTGCCAACAACTGCATAATTAACCATATTCTCTGTTATTACTTGCACAACATGTTGCAAACCAATCTCTTGGATAAACCCATCCAACAATTCACACAACAATGTCTCATTTTTAACATGTGTTGATGCATTAATGGATTTAAGAAACATTGTAACCCTAGAACAATTTACCAAAAAATTAATAAGGGTCCTACACTTTCCATCTATCCAACCATCGAACATCACCATGCATCCAGTGGCATTCCAGAACTTATTTAGGTCCTCCAATCTCGTATTGATGTCATTCTTTTTCGCTAATAAGGGTCCTACCCTTTCCATCTATCCAACCATCATACATCGTCATGCATCCAGTGGCCTTCCACAACTTTTTTAGGTCCTCTAATCTAGTGTTGATGTCATTATTTTCCTCTTGAAGAATTGCCCCAACTCCTCGTAGGTAGGGCACTTAAACCTTGGGCCAATGAACCGTTGGTGGTTGTTACTAACTAGTTAAGAGAATTGGTTGATAACAAATAAAGTAAAATTTATCACTGTATAGAGAAACTAGCAAACCCATTGTCCATATAAATTGCAATTGACAGTATGAAAGAGCTACAATGCAAGCTGGGCACTATATTTAGGTAAAGAGATAGTCTTATAGACTAAGTAATAGGACATTGCCCCCAAGGGTGTCGCATCTGTATCCCATGTGTCCTAAACACAATACACATGGCAAACACGTGTCAGACAAGTTCCCTAGCCATGTCCTACCTATACAAAACAATTTTCATTGCTATTGTCTTACTTTGAGTTGTATGGAAAGTGCTCTTATGGTCTCTCATTGTGCAAGTGAAGGGTAAAATCAAGATTTGAAAGAGATTTCAAGTGTTTAGTAAATGTTCTATTTTCTAAAGAAATGGATTTTTATGTCTATATTTCATTTTTTATATTTGTAATATATATATATATATATATATATTTGAATATATATATGCTCTGTGTCTCATGTCCTCGTGTCATGACTTAGCTTACATAACATTTTCCTGCTTGTCAAAACTACTTTAAAATGATACACATTTTCAAGTTTAGTTTGGAAAAGAATTAGAGGACATAGTCAATATCAGGTTTGCAAAAGTTAGAAGGTTAAAAAATGCACTTATGCACATATGTTTTAATTACGCCGGAAGAGAGCATAAGCTTTGATATCATGTTCAAATATGGACTAGTAGTCACCATAATGGGAATTGGGTGCCTTCTTTATACCTGATTGCATGCAAAATTCTTTTAGGATTGTAAGAGCTAAGATCCAAGGACCAAGTGATGATGGAGACTTGACAGGCATGGCGATAGCCGGGTTGGAAAACACATAGCCATGTCAGCTTTTGTCTTCAACAAACCTCCAGTTAGAACATGGCAGAAGGTTTTGACCTGACCATGATAGCCTAAGGAAATTGAATGAGAAAATAACAATCTTATGATGGATTGGTAGTTCATTAATTAGAATGAACACAAGTGGGAAGTTGTTAGTGCTTATGGAACTGTCACCTATCAAAGTTTTCAAGGTTTTAGAAACAATGTTGATGTTTTGTGTAGGTGGGTCTCTAAATAGCTGGAGGAGTGTTGAAGGTGGATCCTATTAGTGCAAAAATACTTGATTGTCTTCCTGCCTCTGGATGGAATTTATAGTTATGAAGGAATGCTCGGCTTAATGAATAGCTAGAGACACTCAAGGCTTGTGCTTACTCTAATGGAAAGCTATCTCAACAAGCATGGTCTTATCATGATTTAGGCAGGATGTAACTAAGTTGCATGAAACTTGGAAATGAGAATGTCATGAAAACGTGACCCCCCAAATGGATACCTAAGGGAAAATGTAGTATATAAAACACACACACACACACACACACACACACACACACACACACACACATATTTTAAATAACACATTATCTTGCAAGAAAATAAGAATGATAAGGAAGGAAACCCATAAAGGATCATTGTAAACATTATGCAAAATCCAAAAGTAGTCTTTATAAATGAGGCTATACATCCAAAATCATGAGCTAGTACACCAAAGCTTTCTTCCAATGCTTCAAAAAACAGCTAAAATGCTTGTTGCCATTGTATGAAACTCTTGTTGCGAAGAAATTACGATCGATGAGTTGTAAAAAGAGGTCTCTCATAATAAAAGAGAGGCATTGTTAGGGTTTCTCACTTTCTAGAAAGTCCTCTTATTTTTTTTTTCCAAATCCATGTAGAAATTAATTAAATAGGCTTATATAATAAATAGATAGGAAAATTAACAATATTATGGAGCTTTTAGTCCTTTTTAGGTTTCCTACGAGTGGAATTGGATTTGGAATAGTAACAACAAAAATTGAAATGTGGGCTATATAACCCAAAACATGGTTGTCCATTCCAAACATGGTTGCTACATGTTTCTAGATTGTGGTATGCATTTTGGTATGGAAATACAATGTAACGTTTTGGAGTCATAGAGTACATGTTTTGTTGTTTCCAGATGCTTGTAGGCTTGATACGGGGAGGTGGATGATGTTTCCTGCAACTTAGGAATGTAATGAAGGTGTGCCTCTTCATGTTTGTTGTCATTGTCTCTATTCTTATGGACATATGCTAATGATTTGATTTGTTGTAGGTTGTAGGTGGTCTTAGTGCTTCATAACACGATTCCTTAGTTGTGTTGCTGTATTTTATTCATGCTATTTCATTGCAAGTGTTGCTTCTCATGTTGTGGCAATGTTCACTTCCTTTCACTCTATTGCTAGTGCTTTGGGAACTCCACCTCTATTTGTGGAGATGGTTCTTCCTTTTCTTTCATATCTTATTATATAGCATACAAATTATGATATCCTATTGACACCTGTGTTCTATGAGCCCAATTATGCTCATTTGGCTACATGGTGAGTTTATGTATTTATCATCACTTTAGCGAGTGTTTCTACTTGTCTTGGAATGAGACTCTAGTGGACCAGAGCTTCTTCGACCCTCTGTCCCCCTAACTTCCATCTCTATCTTGACCCCTCGGTCCTATCCCTTCTCTCCCATCTCCCCCGACATATTCCCCCTCTTTCCCTAATACCCCAAACTCACTCATTCTCTCCTGTCTCCCTCGACCTCCCCCAACTTGGCCTGAACATCCCCAACCTCCCCCTCGCTCTCTCCTTATTCCCCTAATCCCTATCTCAACTCTCCCAGTGCCTCAACTTCTTTCCCAACCTCCCCTTTGTCCTCGTCCTCCCCCTTCTCTCCCAAGTTCAAGTTGAGTTTCCCTTTGCCTTCTTCACCCTCTTCATGCTTGCCTTTGTCCATATTAGTTTTCCCCATCCCACTTTTCTTGTCCTTGTCCTCTTGGAAGATTGTCTCGATGGCCATTGCCTCCCTATGACTTAGTTCTAACCCCTGTCATCTTTCAGATGTTCCATTTTTTCGATGCTCCCCTCCAACCATTAATTGACTCTTTGCCCCTTTCCAACTCAACCTCTTCTCAGTGGTCACCACTAGGAGTAGTGGATGGGCTCAAGGTTGGGGTCTTTTCGGGTTTCGATGGAGATTCTTCAAAGATCGAGTTGTTGGATTGTGGTGGTAGCGATTACATTCCGGTTGTTACTTTTGTCAATCTCAACCCTCCTTCAACCTAGATTTCCATTTGGGTAGCATCTTGACAACATTGGAGAGGATCAAGTTAGAAAACGAGCGACACTCCTTATTTGATGACCTCACAAGAAGAATAGTTGAAGTCAAATTTGACAAATTGAGTGTTAATAGTTCATCATGGAAATGAAGAATCATGGAAGCCTATCCCTTTAGTGTTATCTTGATGGTGCCACATCTTTGCAATTGGAAATTTTTGATATTAAATACATATATGAAGGAATGCGAACCCAACAAGCCTTGGTCAATTAAGAAACACAAATTCAATAGAGAAACTTGAACACCTAGGTATAAAGTGTGAAGGAAAAGAAGCATTGTCCCTTGCTCATTGAGGTCAAAGAAGTTGTCCAAGCCAAAATTAATGAGAAGTGCCATAGGCAGGTCGAGGCATTGAATCTCAGATGTGAGGGCTCCCCCCTTCCTTCTCCTCAAATCCCTTGCATTCCTTCATGATACCTTGATTTGAAGGACCTAATCCTTGAGAGCTTGGGATGGAGCTAACTTGATCTTGTTCATTCAATTTCGATCACATCTTAGAGCCCTCTAGGGTAAGAGACAATTGTTCTTCCTACTAGATAATATTTTCTTGAATGTTGATCGTATGAGAGTCTAGTTGGATGAGTTCAAGTGAGCTAGGGAGTAGGGCTTGTTAGCGAGGAAGGAGGAGAAATGCGTAGTTATTCGTGATCTCCTTGTAGTGATTTTGTACTCACCCTTTTTTGATTGGTCCAGTCCTATTCCATCCAAATAATGCCTTTGTCGGTATGGTGTGGGGTTGTCCTCTCTCTCTCTCTCTCTCTCTCTCTCTCTCTCCATTTCCTATTGGCATTGTAATGGTGCATTTTGGTCTTCTTCGGGGGAAGTTTACAATGTGCTAGTGTCGCTGGACCTCCTTTTTATCATAAGACCCACGTAAATCCAAGCAAGAGATTTTGGTGATTTTAGGTTATCATTGGGTTTTAACATGTGTAGAGGGAATTCATCATTTCAACGATATTAGGGGGTCGGGTGGGTTAGCCTATATTATCTATGATCCCCTTCAAAGAAAAGTTTTAGTGGTCACCTTCAATGAGCAATTCAAATTTGAGAAAGTACGCCTATTTCAAGATATTTTCATTGTGGTTTGCTACTTCCCTCCAGTGTCCTTGAACTTTTCAATTCATACTAACTCCAACGGTGATGCATTCCTCAACCTATACTTGGAAATTTATCACTACACCTTGGGTGATGCTATCCTCTTTGAGGATTTCATTTCCCACACCAAGGCTTTATAGATACCAATGCATGACAAATCCAAGGATGTCGTTTTTCTTCAACAAATAAAACCAGTCTCAGTGGGTCTCTAAAGGGATTCAAGTGATGGTTTGGGTCCCCTCATAGTATATGGGAGACACCATCTCTATCTTGGTGAATATAATGACCTTCTCTTGAATGCTCTCCCATGTTTTCTAGACTTTGACAACTTCATTTGTTTCCTCCACAATGATGGGGGCAGTGGGGTCGACTATGTCCTAGGCAACCAGGGATTGCTCCCTTGCATCTGATACCTGACAGGCTCCCCCCACCCTTCCCCCTTGCAATTCTTTCTATCGTTACCTTCTTCCTTGCTTCCTCCCCCGATTATGTCCCTTTCTAACACACCTCACACTACCATACATTTCGATGAGGGGTTATTGACATTTATACATATCACCTTCATTAGTCGTTTTGGCTCCTTTCCCATTTCTCATCTTTTGATATGTCTACAACCAAGGATGAACTCCTTTCCAATGCCATCTAGAAGGTTTTCCTTGACTCTCACCTTCACACCATTAGGCACCTCTCCTATGCACCCAAAGCTAACCTCTATCCCATGAATTGTTGGTATGATGAGGAGTGTAAACTCCTCCATACATAGTTCCAATTTTTTCTTTCTCATGACCCCCATATCAAAGGTATTTGGTTGGGTACATTGAAACATCCAAGGCTTACAATATCTACATTCTAGCATAATGGAAGACATTTGTAAGTAGGGATGTAAATTTTGATGAGGATAAATAGTCCTCAAGTTCCCAAGGACCTATCACATATATTGTGGAAGGTGGTTGATCTGATGTTTAATATAGAGAATAAATTAGACTTGGTTTTAGATCAACAAGATCCTAGTTTAAAGGGAGATGGTTTATTACCCTCAAGTTCAATCAAGAAGTCGAGATGACTTACCAAAGCATTGCAAGAAGTGGAACATGTGGGAGCGCCCATGTCCACTTTTTGGGTGAGTCATATATACAACTAGAAGAATTCCTTCTTATGTTACACTAATGTCTTCTATCATTGATGCAAAGCCTTCCAACTTTGGGGAGGCTAATGTAAAGCATGTATGGCGTGGTGATTTTTTTTTGGAGAAATACATATCGCCAAGAAACTTGTCGGGTACTTCCCCTCATTCCAAGGATGGTACCCAGAGTAAACCAAATACTACAAAATATTGAGGCTTTTTCAACATAGGGCTCAAGGCCATTACAACAATATACTCATTAAGAGCTCAACGTGTCACTTGTAGGAATTGAACCTGGGTGGCGACGATAACAATCATTCCTCCCAACCTAGCACCCAAGCTAGACCCAATTAACAAGTATGGCATGATGCTATATGGTTGAGGAGTATACGTCCATCCTGAAGAATTATGTATGGGAGATTATGCCAAGATCAATGGGGAAATCTATGATAGATTCTAGGTAGTTGTATAAGATTAAACATGCAACATATGGGAGCATAGAAAAGTACAAAGTTGGATTTCATAGCTAGAAGTTTCTCTCAAAAAGAGGAGTTGACTATGGGGATACGTATGCTCTAGTTGCAAGGTATACTTCTATTAGAGTAATCATGTCTATTATATGAGATGGATGCAAAAATTGCTTTTTTGAATGGTCCGATTGAAGAAAAAACATACATTAATTAGGTAAGAGGTTTTGAGGTGCATGGGTGAGATATACCCATGCATGTAGGTTGTAGAAGGCCCTTTATGGGTTGAAGTAGGCACCACTTCCATGGTACTCAAGGAATGATGGGCACTTACTAAAGTTGGCCTTCACTAAGACTATAGTAGATCCAAATATTTATTATTTATATGATAAATCTAATTTGCTTGTTTTGGTCTTGTATGTAGATGATTTGATTCTTGCATGTAGTTATGAAAATCTCATTGCATGTTGTAAGAAGAAGTTGGAAAGAAAATATGACATGAAGGACATTGAATTTATGCATTAATTTTTGGCTCTAGATGTTTGTTAGGGTGCAGGTGAAGTCGTCCTTGGGCAAGGGAAGTACACATTGGGGATTCTAAAGAGGTTTCAAATGCTAGACTACAAACTATTGGCCAATGTTATGGTACCAAATCTAAAGATATCTACTGATTTAGATTGTGATTTGGTAGATCAATCTTTGTATGGGTCGTTGGTTGGTTCCCTTATGTACCTTGTTAATACTAGTCCTGATATTTGTTTTGCAATGAATATTTTGAGCTAGTTCATAGTTGAATCTAGGAAGATTCATAGGAAAGTTGCCAAACATGTGCTTAGATATATAAGGGAAACAATTGAGTATGACATTTAGTATGTGGGAGATGGAGATTTGTTGCTACATGGATTTGTAAATTCATATTGGGAAGGAGATGCAAGCACAAAGAATAATGCTTCCAATTACTTCTTCAACTTGGGGTTGGGTATGATTTCCCATTTCAATAGGAAGTAAGTGACAATTACACTTAATGTAGTTGAAGCAGAGTATATAAAAACATCATCGGTGTGTTGTTAGGCCATCTGGCTTCACACGTTGATCCCAGAGGTAACTGATCATATGTTGGATCCCACGTTTGTGTCCTGTGACAATTAGAGTTGCATCATACTCTCAAAGAATCTAGTGTTTCATGATCAATCCAAGCACATTGATATATGGTACCATGTACTCGAAGATAGAGAACAAAAGAGAGCTATTAATCTTGATTTTGTTTCGACTCATTTGCAGGTTGCTAACATTCTAATGAAACCCCTTGACAAGGGAAAGTTCAAGATTTTGAGAGAGAAGCTTGGCTTGGTGGAGAACTTTCACCTTCCTCACAAAGAGGGAGTGGTGGTTTTCGGTTGCTCCAAGTTGTTCTCCTAGGAAGAGGGCACATGAGTGTTGAAGGGGACTCATTGTAGGATGGGTGTGCCATGTGGGAGAGATTTCATTACAACCCTATGAAAGATTCCTTACACTCATGATGCTTGGTATAATCTTCTACTTTTATTTAGTGTAAGGTTATGACAAATTCTATGATAGTCATGACATATTTCTCTTATACATTATGATGCATTTATAGTGATAGTTGCACATGCCAAGTAGGTTGCATCCCGTGAGGAGAGATTCCTTGTTACACATAGAAAATGATTCCTTTTATGAAGGATATTATTAGCTATTACTTTTGTAACCACTCTTCCCTCTCTTTCCAAGTTTGACTTAGGAGGGCACAATAGTTAGGATTATATATAGTGAGCTTGAGTAGAGTGGTTCTATCAAGAGAGCGCCTAAGGCTTGAGAGAATCCATTTTAGTCCCTTGAGGACAATATTGTATTTTTCTTATGTGTTAATGAGAAAATGGTGATCGATGTTACAAAATGTTAGCTTGTTATCCACTACATTCATAATGATGTTTGTGTAGATTATATTTTGTCTTTTGCATGGATGATCTCATCTCTTAATATGTGGTGTTTGCACTAATGATTTTTTCATCTAGTACTGTTGTTTATGTAGATCTTAAACATTGATTGGTGTTTCTATTTATTTTTTTAGTTGTAGGACAAATTCTGAGTCCAGATTTGTGTATCATGTGGACATAAAATTATGTCCCAAAAATCCCACTAAATTTTCTAATAAACTTTATGAATTTCTAAAATTTCTCTACCCAACATGAGAAGATGGCATGGATGAAATTGATTATGCATGGATATACATTGTGTAGATTGTATATCTAAAATCTATTTAAACATCTATTTAATGATATGATTTCAATGGGAGATGCATTATATGTCAATTAACATTATATGGATTGAAATATTCTTACATATTTATGAAAAACACATCTCTATTTCTTAAAAATAATTATGGATTAACTTATGCATACCTAATAGAATTGAACCGCCAATTAATTAATGNAATAAACTTTATGAATTTCTAAAATTTCTCTACCCAACATGAGAAGATGGCATGGATGAAATTGATTATGCATGGATATACATTGTGTAGATTGTATATCTAAAATCTATTTAAACATCTATTTAATGATATGATTTCAATGGCAGATGCATTATATGTCAATTAACATTATATGGATTGAAATATTCTTACATATTTATGAAAAACACATCTCTATTTCTTAAAAACAATTATGGATTAACTTATGCATACCTAATAGAATTGAACCACCAATTAATTNTTTAAGTTCTTTTTGATGACTTCTTTGAGTTAGAATAAGTAATTGTACTTTGATTTTTTTTTTAAGAAGATTTAGTTTGTAATTTATTTTGCAACAAGAAGCTATTTAAATATATCAATGGAATAAAATCTCTAATGTTATTAGACATATTTACTTATTGTGTTAATAGACACCAAAAAAACATTATAAATTTTCATGATTCAGAACACAAGTTTCAAAGTGCTTCTTCATAGGTCCTCCTCTATNCAAAGTGCTAGGTCCTCCTCTATATAATTTTATGATATAATTTTATGATAATTGACAACTATGATAAGGTTTAAGTTCTTTTTGATGACTTCTTCGAGTTAGAATAAGTAATTGTACTTTGATTTTTTTTTTAAGAAGATTTAGTTTGTAATTTATTTTGCAATAAGAAGTTATTTAAATATATCAATGGAATAAAATCTCTAATGTTATTAGACATATTTACTTATTGTGTTAATAGACACCAAAAAAACATTATAAATTTTCATGATTCAGAACACAAGTTTCAAAGTGCTTCTTCATAGGTCCTCCTCTATATTAATTTATGATAATTGACAACTATGATAAGGTTTAAGTTTTTTTTGATGACTTGTTTGAACACAACTTTCAAAATGCTCTTCATATGTCCCCCTCTATATTAATTTATGATAATTGACAATTATTATTAATTTATGATAATTGACAACTATGATAAGGTTTAAATTCTTTTTGATGACTTGTTTGAGTTAGAATAAGTAAATGCTTCTTCATATGTCCTCCTCTATATTAATTTATGATAATTGACAACTATGATAAGGTTTAAGTTCTTTTTAATGACTTGTTTAAGTTAGAATAAGTAATTGTACTTTAAAGTTTATTTATTTTTATGAAGATTTGGTTTGTAACTTATTTTGCAACAAAAAAACTATTTCAATAACAAAAATCTATTTTAATATGTAGAATTCAATTCATTATTATTATATTTAATTTTATTAAACATTCCATAAAAATAAAAATATAAGAATAACATTCCCATCAAAATCATAAAGTTAGATGTATTCAATTAAACTTTAATTTTTATTAAATATTTACATTTATCTCAATTGATTTGAGATAAATTTTTTATTGATTTGACATAGACTTTTTCAAGAATATATGATTCATTATTTACTTGGATTGTGATTATGTTAAGGGAATGGACTTTTTTTTTTCCAGGAATATATGATTCTTTATTTACTTCCCAACAAAATCATAAAGCATACATGCTAGATGTAGAATTAGATTCATTAGATGTATTCAATTAAACTTTGATCTTTATTAAATATTTACATTTATCTCAATTGATTTGACATAGACATTTTACATAGACTTTACATTTATCTCAATTGATTTGACATAGACTTTTTATTGATTTGAGATAGACTTTTTCAGAAATATATGATTCTTTATTTACTTGGATCGTGATTATGTTAGGGAATAGACTTTTTGCACGAATATATGATTTTTTATTTACTTGGATTGTGACTATGTTAAGGAAAATATAAACACAATGTTTAATTTAATTTATTAATAGAAAACAACAATGCGCACTTATGTAGTAAAAAAGATAAACAATTTACACTATTTAAACTTTAATTCATTCAATATGTTTTTGACATTTTAATATAAAATTAAATTTTTAAATGTAAATTATGTTTAAAATTTTATTTTAATTGGAAATAAAGTTTTAAAATTTAGAGCACTTCTTATACCTTAAAAATATCAACCTTAAATATTTTTACCAAAAATTCTATTACAAACTCTTTCTTATTTAAAAAAAAAAAACCAAATCTCAAACATTTCTGCCAAAAATTCCATTACAAACTCTTTTCTTATTCCATAAAAAAAAAATATAACCTCAAATATTTTTACCAAAAATTCCATTACAGACTCTACATCTCAAAAATTTATGCCAAAAGTTCCATTACAAACTCTATATCTCTATGCCGAGAAACTTCATATCCTTGTGCCAAAAAACTTCAAATACTTGTATGCTTTCCTTGAGTAAGATAAACTGATAACTACCCAACGTTGTTACAAAACTGTCAGGTTGATATTATGTACGCTCGTATAATGCTCAAGTATTCAGACCGACCACAAGAATATTTCGACACTGACCAGAATATTTGAAGCTCAACATTTAATTCGATCCTCCTTTTTATCACGGGCTCTGCTGTGCCATATTTGTCAAAACAGAAATAATATTTTATGTACAGTTAGAAGTGAGAAATGATCTTCTTGACTTGGATGGGCAGTCTTTTCTTCATGTGAACAGTTGGAAAACTCACAATGGAATCATCATCTGCCTCCCAACTGCATAAACCATTAAATTAACGTTTTAAAATAATAAAAAGTCAATAAATAGTTTGAATCTAGTTTGAATCCGCGGAGAAAAGAGAGACCAACGGAAACATATTTCATCTGGTCGATTTAAAAATATTGATATCGAACGAACATGCCATAACAATCGATTGTACTTGCACATAGATAATAATCACGAATATAATAATCACCGCAAATTAAAAAAAACCCACAAAGCCTGAGAGGAAACTGTTACAAATCCAACAAACTCAGTGGAAACTATTACAAATCCCACAAAGCCTGAGAGTAAACTGTTACAAATCCAAAAAACCCACAAAGCCTGAGAGGAAACTGTTACAAATCCAAAAAAACCACAAAACCTAAGAGGAAACTGTTATAAATCTGGATAATATTATGTTACAAATCCAAAAAACCCACAAAGCCTGAGAGTATACTGTTACAAATCCAAAAACCCACAAAGCCTGAGAGGAAACTGTTACAAATCCAAAAAAACCACAAAGCCTAAAAGGAAACTGTTATAAATCTGGATAATATTATGTTACAAATCCAAAAAACCCACAAAGCCTGAGAATATACTGTTACAAATCCAAAAAACCCACAAAGCCTGAGAATATACTGTTACAAATCCAAAAAACCCACAAAGCCTGAGAGGAAACTGTTACAAATCCAAAAAACCCACAAAGCCTAAGAGGAAACTGTTATAAATCTGGATAATATTATGTTACAAATCCAAAAAAAACCCACAAAGCCTGAGAGTATACTGTTACAAATCCAAAAAACCCACAAAGCCCGAGAGGAAACTGTTACAAATCCAAAAAACCCACGAAGCCGGGATAATATTAAGCAATCTGGTACAGAACATTAAATACTTTACATATATATCAATAAACAATGGATTATAGAGCATTAAATCCTCTCCATCATTTTTTTTTGTTAATTTGTGCGGGATCTGTTGGCTACGCGATTAACCTATGGCTTGAGAAACGAGGACTCAGGTTTCAAACCAGTGACTTTTACATCACGAAGTGGCTTAACAACACACTCCGTCACCAACTGTCCTACACCTCGGGGACATCCTCTGAGCTCTCCATCATCTTAAACAATGGGTTATAAAGCATTAAATCCTCTCCATCATCTTATTTTTTATCCAACAATCCACACTCAAACATACATGTAAAGTATTAAATGCCTGGCAGCAGGAAGCTTTAAGAGTTGATTTTTTCCCTTTTGACATTAGTAATTAAGTTTTCTAATTAATTTTGGTATATATTTATTGTTTCATATCCCTAAATTAAGGTGGGTTGATTTTCTAACCTGTATTGGGTCACAAGCTGATGCAAAAAGATGGAAGCTTCCAGTCTTGCCATGTCAACGCCCGGGCAAAGTCTCTGGCCTCCTCCAAATGGAATAAAACTGTTGCCACTTGCATCCTTTTCCTGACCATAAAAAAGCAAAAACAAGGTAACGTCCCAGTGTATGATCTCTCCCTTGTTGTCAACTCAGCCGTCATAACATGATCACACAATTTCTTATTAAATTGTCTGATGATTCATTAAAAACATTGAAAATTACAAAGGAAATGAATGCCAGATTAGCACTGACCTGCCATCTCCAAGGATTGAATTTGTTTGGACTTTCATAAAAGTCTTCGTCCAGGTGAATGGATCTCAAGTATGTGAACACACACCATCCTTCAGGAATGAAGTGCCCTATACCCCCATGAAAAAAAATCAATTAAGCAAATGAATTTTCATTACAAACTTTGCTTTGAATTCATCAAAGCAAATACTCGAATTAGAAATAAACTGGATGTTGTGATATTCTACCTTTAATCTCCACGTCCTGCAATGCTTTCCGCATCACACCAGTTATGATATTTCCCATTCGTAAAGTCTCGGTTATCACCTGATAATTATTAGGTAGAAATCATGAGATTCTCAGTTAGATTTTAACATAACATTGATGCTTATAGTGAGTATGAATTAATCACAAGCCCACTCACATTCTGAGTAAAGGGTAAGGACGTATAATCACTCCAAGTCGGCTTCTCTTTCTTCTGTTCCTTGGATTTCTTCAACTTCATGTTTTCCTCCTGACACCCAATAAGAAAATCAATGCAAAATGAGTTTGAAGAGAATAGAACCAATATCGAATATACAATAATTATTTGTTTATTTTTACAGGAAACCTGTAGGATCTATAAAACCATATGAAAATTTACATTCAATTATTAACAGAGCCTATGAAGACACTAAATCTTCCATTAAGGCTGTTTACAGGAAACCTGTAGGATCTATAAAACCATATGAAAATTTACATTCAATTATTAACAGAGCCTATGAAGACACTGCATCTTCCATTAAGGCAGGGAGACAATATATCTTCTATCAAGGTATTGTTGTGAGTATTCATAGAAAATAAAGGATTAAGAGGCAGCAAGGACTCCATGGAATTCTACCTGTAATTGTTGTAGTGCAAGGGGGCAATCTGTGAGAAACTTGACTGCAAGAGTCATTAGCATTGGTACCGAATCTTCTCCTGGAATCATCAAATCTATCATATTATCACATATGACATCTATGGAGAAGTACTGCTCTGCTGTATCGTTTGTTTCCTGCAGTAACACGTCTAACACATCCTTTGGACGACTTGGGTAATTGCAGGTGGCATAGCTTGACCTCTTCTCTTCTATGATTCTGTGTACCATCTTAACCATTCTTGCTTTTGCCTTCAGCAATACCATGTTCCTCATCAGAATCCAAAATTATTCAGACAGAGAAACCCACACAGTCATATTAACCTTTATCTCTCTACGTCTTTATAACATTAACAATATGATATGATGGCATTCTACGTCTTTATAACATTAACAATATGATATGATGGCATGTTGTAGCTTTAAAAATTAATCTCACCTGCAATGACTTGTAGAGCCTTGTTCCGGGCAGCTTGACTGGCAATGAGACCAAACCCGAGATGAACTTTCTGAATTCTTGTTTTAGATATTCCATGTCATCGCCCGGGCTTAGACTCATCAATACTTTCAAGAGTACATGAAATGCTATCTGTCCAATAAAACAACTGATCAGGGTATCAGACTTTGGAAATGTAGAATAAACATGAAACTTTGAAAAACAAATTAATACATATGCCATGTGCATTTACAGATATATGTATTGTGAGGTTACATTTTTAGTTTCTTCTTGGATGTAAACGAGTTGATTGTCCTTCCAGTTTGTCATAGAGCTCAGAATGTATTTCTCTATGTCCACAGTTATTTGCTCTTTCAGCTGTGGAGATTTGAGAAAACCTCCTATGAGACCGTGCAACTTCTTCTGCAAGTTCCCAGTCAGCATAAGTATTGAAGACTTCCCCATGAGCTCGTTGAGTGATTTGGGATAAGAGGGAACAAATATCCTGCCATCGTTTTGCAGAACCACCTTGCTTACATCTGGGTCTATTGATACGATCGTGGGACTCCCAAAGAGGTGTGATTTAAATACCTTTCCGTAGCTGATCACATAAAATGCGAAGAGTTAGGCCTTCATAAAGAAACAGCACAACTAATCTCTCTCCGTGTCCCATGTCAGTTACAATTAAATTTCATCTATCATGTATAAAGTTTTGCAGGGCAATTATGTAGGTGTAATCTCAAAAGTTTAAGTTTAAAGTGTTTTACATCTATTGGTATATACAATATTAGAATATTAAATTATGCTTTTTTTGGGTGTATATTGATAATAGCAAGTTTAGTTTAAAAGTTATATTTTTGGTTTTTTTAGGTTGTTTGATTTTGTTTCAAATTTGGTGAAGAATGGTTAGATCTGCAGATTTGAGTGGCTAAGTTTGTATAATTTGAGTGTTTTAGGGATTTTTCAGCACACTGAATTCATTTATGAATTCAAAAATACAACTTAAACAACAAAATATAGTGATTTTATCTAGATTCACATAGCCCAATTCCAACCAAAAAAACAAAAGATAAAAAGTTTAGCCAATGCCATTATCAAATCTCAGACTGTGGATCACTTCATTTTGACTATTTTGATGAATTTAAAAAAACAAAAAAATCCAATTGATTTCCTAAATTACAACTTTTATCAATTATATCAATTCAAAAACCATGAAAAAAATTTGTTTGATTAAATTGTACTGTTGTGATTATTACCATTTCCAAATTGAGTCAAAATCCTGTCTGAAAAGACGACTTGAATGGGGCCATCTGGTTAATGATTAGCACACGACAAAAAGTCCATCTACCCTTAGAGCCCACTTGCCCTCAGAAGTATTACTTACTCTGACAGAAGATTTGTATAATCCTCCATCTCAACTTCTGACCACACAGAGATCAATAATCCCTGCCCACACGTGCACAGGTCCCAGGATACTGAATTTGCACGGAAAATTAAAAACTATTGTGGTTTTTTTACTCATGGAAGGAATGAGTGGACATCGAGAAGCATCTGAGAAGTCCTCAAGTCTTAAGGAAACGCCGACAACGGTGAAAATGTAAAGATTGTGGATGGGAAATCCACAATTTTCAGTAGTGGATGTTCAGCAAAATTCCAGAAGCAAACAAATCCATCCTCGGCTGCTGCTTCGTCGGTCTGACAGTTGCTTATAGGTGGGGAAATTAAACTGTATTGAAACCATTTTTATCTTATATGAAGATGCAATCCTTATTCCTTCAGTTTTCTAAATCACGAGGACAGTTTGGCCGAGTCGCAAGAATACACTATATACGTATTTTAGTTTTTGCAAATTCTTAAAATGCTTGATGCTCCAGATAATTTGACTTGAAAATCCCAATCCTTCACGTTGAAAGCCTTTAGTCTTAAAGTGTTATTCTGGAGAGCACCGAGTTTGGCTCTCTAATCAATGATGCATTTGACAAAACCGAGAGAAGGAAAGCTAGGTGCAAGGAAATTTGACAGAATTTATTCGTCTTGCCTGCCAATTTTTTTTATGGGAAAGTGGAGTGGTGTAACATATAAAGATGTCTGTTGACTTTCTGAGTACGTCTCTTTGGAGTCTTGGTCGATCTAAATTTGAGTGACAAACTTCATGGGGAATTGAGATATCACTAAGATGATGCGGCCTTGGCCAGTCAAAATCGACACAAGAGCCTTAGTCAATCTAATTTTTTGTGACAAACTTCATGGGGAATTGAGATATAACTAAGACGAGGCAATGTCCAGTCAAAATCAACACAAAAAGAATCTATTTTTCTGGGCTGCAACTGCGGGATTCGAGTGATTTACAAAACGAGAACATAAAGCAGGAAGAAAAAGAAATATTTGATGGGTTTMGTGGAACTTCTTCTGTGCGTGCAAAGAAAGCAACCGAGCAGGTAGGGCATGCTTGATCTAATCTGAGCTATTTATTAACAAAACGAAAGCCTGATATCAGGGAATTGATCTGAATAACATAATCTTGCTTGATACGAGAAGATGAAAAGCCGTTCTTATCCACTCTGCAAACAAGTTAACTCTTCAATCTATTGTACAAGTTTAAGTACCAGACAATTATCACTAAATGAATGTTGTTTAAATAAGGGTAATTGAGAAATTCCAGGCCTGAATGAATCGATTTCATTTCAATGCCATGGATATTTCATTATTAGTATTCTATATATCTTTATAGATAGATTCTATAAAGGAGATGGATTACATAACCTAGAAATTTCAGTTTGGGTCATCAAGCTAGAGAAACAGACAAAATGATTGTTTACAGTAACAATAAATGATGGCCCAACTAAGCCAATTGGAAAATTATAATTCTCAATCACACCTAGTTCATCAGAGTATTCTCTGTAAAAATCCCAGTGCGTTTGATACATTCAACCAAAAATGGTCTTATCCTCTCTGGAAACTTGGAATCTTTTCAATTTGCGCTATAGGTTTACATCAACAAAACAACACTATCACTGAAAAACCGTTCTCTAGATAACAGACATCGTGAAATTTCAAGCCTGCATGGACCAACTGTCAGTTCAAAACGGAGTATTTCATTATCTATGGACTGGAAGGTAGCTTTCTCATATATGTCTATCTATCCATCTAGCTCTCAGGCATTATGTAGGCTGAGAGTTTCAATTTAGGTTTCCATTTGAGGCATTGAGACAGGCATAATGACTGTTTACAGAAACCATACAGAATATGTCAACTAAGTCAATTTGGAAACCATATATCTCAGTAAAATTCCATTCCAAGCAAAAGAGGCAGGAACCCTACACGCAGATTATTATATCCACCAATACAAATACTTCATCATCCCAGCATAAACAGATCTCATGAAATACACATATTCCTCCACACGACTTAGAGATGAGGAGAATTAGAGATTAACATATCCACCAATATCAAATACTTCATCATCCCAGCACAAACAGATCTCATGAAATACACATATTCCTCAACACGACTCAGAGATGAGGAGAATTAGAGATTAACATACAGTTGTCGGCGCTTGTCCATGAAATTCTCAGGGCGTGAGGAATACCCACAGGAAATGAACTCCAAGGTTTCTCCTATGAAGGGCCATCCCAAGCTGCCAAGAGGAAGCACAGCCCTCTGTCTTCTTCCGTACTCCCCTCCTTTACTCCATACCAGTATCGTCCAAACAATCCCAGCCATGATGATGGACATGCATGATACTGCAACAGCTATATCATATTTACAATAAAAGCTCAACAGTTTTCCACCGAGCTCCATCTTATTATMTCTATAAACTTCCGACCAATAGTTTATATGCACTGTTGGGAGTAGTTATAAGTAACTTCTGCTCAGCCTTTTTCGTTCAGCCTGTTAYCCTTTATACGGCCATTCTGCCATCTCCCTGGACTTACCCATTRTTATTAATTCAGCGGCTCGAAAAGCCTGTGGCCTCTTTTGACAGAGCCGAAATAACTAAACCGSCTGTAGTACAATCGTATTCTGAGARACAAGAACGCGTGTGTATGTGCTATGAGCCATAATCATAGGCAGGTATTGAAAAACCAATGAATCAGTTGGGCTTCCCAAGGAATGACAGGAGAAAATGCGATATCATGGGTGCAGTTTCCAAGTGCATTTAATGCTTATACCGACCTCTCATTGGTAAGAGCAATTTTTAATATATTAGAAGAAAAGGCAAACACTTGGATGTTTCCAAAACTTCCCAAATACATTAATCCAATCTCTCTTTATTAGAAGTGGACCAAACCATGTTACAGGGTAGGGTCCAGAAAGCCAATGTGATCAAAAGATCCATCCATACACACAGTTTAGTGTTCCTGTGGAGAGGCTTCCTTTTATTCATATCTAATTCACAATTTTTTCTCCTACAATATATCAATCTTATGGTTATATAAAAGTATAAATCTTATGGTTTTATATAAGTATGGTTCTGCACATTAGCTAGCAGCATCTTTTTCAATTTGAACACGGAATGTCACCATGTATTTTGAATTTCTCATTTTACACGTGAGTTGTGCTGAGAACCTTGGCAGTCCTGTAATGGCAGACGATTGACTGATATATTCTCTCCTTGACTCCACATTCATATTGTCCCATTCTCTTATATTCTCTCCCTCCTTCACATTTATACTGTCACATTCCCTTCGGCTGACTGATCCTTCACTCCACATTCATATTGTCCCATTCTCTTTGTATTCTCTCCCTCCTTCACATTGATACTGTCACATTCCCTTCTGATTCTGAGGGAGAATAAGATAAAAATTTATTCTATCTGTACAATCTTGTTTTATTCCCATCGTTCAGTGTTGAAATATTAATGAATGGACCCAGTCCTCAGAAAATATAATGACAAAATACCACTTAACATTATTATGATTGCGTACACAATTTGTAATGTTTCTCCTGGTTCACAAGAATTTAACTACTATATTTCTTTTTTCAGTTTTCAATAAGGTTGAAATTTGACATTGAACTTTCTTGTCATTCACAATAATTTTTTTCAGTTTTTAATAAAGTTGAAATTTGACCTTGGACTTTCTTGTGATTCACAAGAATTTTACTATTATAACTTTTTCAGTTTTTAATAAGATTGAAATTTGACATCCCACTTCAATTTTCAAGGATGTTACCTGTCAGCGAGTTTGGTTTGTGGGACAAGATTATTTATAATTTTCAAAATTCGAGTACATTCCTCGCTGGAAATTACAGACTATTTTATTACAAGATATTGTTAAGAAAATTTAGAATATCAAAGTTTTTTCTATTGAAGATCTTCGATAGAAATTAAAAACTATTTTATCCCAAAATATTGTTAAGAGTTTTTATAATTTTAAATTATTTTTTTAAGTTTCAAACTTGCAAAAACCTTAATTATTATTTTCAATTTTGATTTTATTAATGAAATGAAGTTAATTATCACATGTGCAACAAATTTATAATCTCTCAATGCAAAACAATATTCATATATAAGTCATGTAAAGATTATGTTATTTTAATAATTAAATAGGATATTTAAATATAAATGGTTCACTAATAAGAATGAGAATATATGTTAAAAAAATAATGTTCTTTCTTTGAAACTTGGTTTGCCCATACACAAAGGAGGTTTGGAAGGAATTTAGCAAGGCCTTGGGAATTCGAAGCCACAAT
Organism: Picea sitchensis; assembly: GCA_010110895.2. NCBI lineage: Eukaryota > Viridiplantae > Streptophyta > Pinopsida > Pinales > Pinaceae > Picea > Picea sitchensis. The sequence goes on along the minus strand of SNQJ01S0033384.1, from coordinate 48,064 downwards.
CAAAGAAGGGCTACATGCCTAGTTGTCCTCTCTAGTTGTCCTGAACTTTAAAGCCTTACCACTCATTGCTTCCTAGGGTATTTGGCTAGCTCGGAACCACACCCTCTTTGAGGACAAATTCCTCCCCCCCTCTATATGCACAACACAATCCCTAGCCATTCTCTCCTCTTTTCTGCAATCCCCCACCCCTTCACTAAGCCTCCCCAGACCTACTACCCCTATTGATGGTGCTGCCCAAGCACAACCTTCCTGTGGAGGAGCAAGAGGTATCATTTACACATTAGAATCCTCCCCTTTTTGTTTCAAGCCAGTCTGGGCACTGCAACAAACAACCTCATAAAGACTAGGAAAATAAAGTGAGAGCTAAATCAAAGTGGCTAAGAGTCGAGAAGAATAGGACAATGCTTTCATGGGAGTAACATACCAGATTCGAAGGTTATGTGGAACCATGTCCTCATGATGGACTCAATTGACCACCTTTATGAAGTAGCGAGATGAATGGAAGGATGGGAGAGATGATAAGGCTATTGAATAGGTGTATTAAGTGTGTAAGTTATGTGTGTACATAGGTTGTTTGGATGTGTTAGAGCGTGCTTATGAAACTACAAAATGTGTCGGGGTGCAAGGCTAAAAGTGAAAAAAATAGAAAATTTGTTGGGTATTTATAATGGAGGGGCTAGAAGAACTAATGGCTCTAAATCCCACCCTCCTTCTGGAAAAAGAAAAAGGCATTTCCAATTTGCACATTTATGGAGACTCACAAATTGTAATAAATTGGATTACTGACAAATCTAGACTGAACAATTACACTCTTTGGCCAATTTATTCTGTGATTCTAAGACTCTCCAATTCCTTCACTCACATAGAGTACTCTCATGTCTACACTCCAATTCCTTCACTCACATAGAGTACTCTCATGTCTACAGGGAGCAAAACCAAGAAGCAAACGAACTCTCCAAAGATGGATTGAAAATGGCTACGGGAGCCTGGAAAATCTGCGAAAAGAGCCCGAATGCTGTCAAGGAATATCTTCTCGACCCTAGGTTCAAAATCTTGATAGCAACACCTTTCCTTGAAGACAACCACATTTTTTTATAGTGAAATGTATCTTTTTTTGAATTTTTTTGCATATATTAGACAATTTCTTCCGAGTATTTAGAAAGCTCTTGGGATCTACTTTTATAAATGTCCACCTATCTTCGGATTTTTCTCCTCTGGGCTGTTTATAATAGTTCCTACACTGAAGTTGGTCATTCTTAGACCATGATTTTTCCCCTCCCCAAATTGTTTATAGTAGTTCCTACATTGAAGTTGGTCATTCTGAGAGTAAACTTTGAATGATACACATTTTTGTATTGTATTTTCAAATGCACGAAAGCATCCTTTTTGACGGCCTAAAAGCCTCATTTAGAAATGTAATTTTGTTCCATATGTAATAAAATTACCAACTTTTTCTCTTAGATTATTTTTTTAATATTTCTATAATAAAACTAAATATATATGTTAAAAAATTAATATAATATATCTATAATAAAATTTAATATTTCAAAAATATTTAATTTAAAATAAAAATGTAAAAAAATGTCTTTTTATTTCTTAAAAATATTTTATATAAAACAATTTTAAAATATTTAAATATTAAACTTATCATATTTATTAATAAACATTTTTATGGAACCATTTAACAAGATATTATAAAATAATTTTAATCAAAAGTTACGACCAAAACTTATACAATTAATCTAAAATTTTAAAGGAATCACATGATGCCTAATTTTCAAAGTCAAACTTGTAAAAGGATTTTTTCTCTTTTTGATTCAAATTCAATCTTTTTAATGCACTATTATTTTAAACTTAATGTAATCGATTACATCTCATTTTTTAAATATAAATCTTTGCTTTTAGAACTTTCATCGACCTATGAGACTTTACTCAAATGTTACCCATTAAAAAAAAAAAGAGGGTGTAATTTAATAAAAAAACTCAAATCAAGTCAATGAAAAATTATAGAAGCGAGGGAGGGGTAAGGATTAAATTAAGAAATCCAAATTCTAAAAGTTACCCATAAAAAAAAGGGGTGTAATTTAATAAAAAAACTCAAATCAAGTCAATGAAAAATTATAGAAGCGAGGGAGGGGTAAGGATTAAATTAAGAAATCTAAATTCTACACACATAAAATTTGGTGTTAGTAAATTAGGTTTAGTTTGGATGGTTGAAAGGAATTTGTTTTCCTCCCACCTAGGTTCAATTCACCCAAGTGATATGTTGAGCTCATAATAAGTATATTGTTGTAATTGTAAGGTCTTCAGCTAGAAGGGTGCAAACACCTTCGCCCAAGTCCTCAAGGAGACAAAACTTGTGGTTGCTCCGACACCTAAGAGTCACACTAGTTGGGAAAGTGAGCTCCTTGGGCGTGCGAACACACCAAGGGGCTCGCCCAAGCATGAGGTGAAGCATGGGGCGGAAGCAACCAAGAGAAGGAGCGCACAAAAAAGGTTGAAGTGTTGACATAAGGAGTGCACCAAGGTTGGGGTGCACCGGTCCCAAGGGACACGAAGGTTGATGGGCGCACAAGGTTGTTTGGATGCACCGGGTTTGCAAAGGGACACAAAAATTCATTTAAGCGTGATGGTTCGCGAAGGTGTGCAAAACACACAAAGGACACGACAATTCATGATGGTGACCTTTGGTGTCCATATAAGAGAACCAAAATCACAACCAAGGAAAACAGATTTGAACAACAAGGAAAACATGATCAACTCTGCGATTTTGAGGTAGACTTGGATGACGAGGGGCAAGCTCCCTTAAGGAGCCAAGTCGCTCTTGATATGTGATGGAAGTAAATTCCAGACCTATGTGCACACCTTAAGAAGACCAAGTGCAAATTTCGTGGGGTGAACCAAGCACTTGGGCAAGGAAAATGAACGCATGACTTGACACAGGACTTGTCGCAGATATGACCACATAAGTGATTGCATAAGTGATCACGAAGGGGAGAAGTTATGGGTTGCAGCCAGTGGAAGCACTTGGGTGAGTTGAATGACTTGAGGCGACCTAAAGCAACTTTGTAGCAAGGAAGTTGGTTTGACACATTTTCATCATGACATCTTCATGTCGTGCATCACCGAGAATAATAGTTGAATTGAGCTGGGTTGTTGGACTAATGGGTCTCTCATGGTCTTAGTTGTATGGAAAGTGCTCTTATGGTCTCTCTAGGTTATTTGGCTAGCTCAGAACTACACCCTCTTTGAGGACAAACTCCTCCCCCCCTCTATAAGCACAACACAATCCCTAACCATTCTCTCCTCTTTTCTGCAATCCCCCACCCCTTCATTAAACCTCCCCAGACCTATTACCCCTATTCCGACAGACCACCCTTGGGCCTTTTTTGATGGTGCTTCCCAAGGACAGTCCTCCCGTGGAGGAGCAAGAGGTATCATTTACAAATTAGAATCCTCCTCCTTTTTGTTTTCAGGGAGTCTGGGCACTGCAACAAACAATCTCAGTGAACTAATGGCTCTACACCTCACCCCCCTTCTGGAAAAAGTAAAAAGGCATTTCCAATCTGCACATTTATGGAGACTCACAAATTGTAATAAATTGGATGACCGACAAATCCAGACTAAACAACTACACTCTTTGGCCAGTTTATTCTACGATTCTAAGACTCCCCAATTCCTTCACTCACATAGAGTACTCTCATGTCTATAGGGAGCAAAACCAAGAAGTAGACAAACTCTCCAAAGCTGGATTGGAAATGGCTAGGGAGCCTGGAAAATCCAGGAAAAGATCCCATATATTGTTAGGGAATATCTTCTCGATCCTGATTTCTAAATATGGATGTCAACACCTTTCCTTGAAGACAACCACATTTTTTATAGTGAAATGTATATTTTTTTGAACAATTTTGCATATATTAGATTGTTTCTTCCGAGTATTCAGAAAGCTCTCGAGACCTACTTTTATAAATGACCACCTATCTTTGGATCCCCCCAGCTCCTACACTGAAGTTGGTCATTCTTAGACCGGGATCCCCCCTGAGTTGTTTATATTAGTTCCTATATTGAAGTTGGTCATTCTGAAACCAGACATTGAATGATACACATTTTTGTACTCTATATTCAAATGCACTAAAGCATCCTTTTTGACGGCCTAACAACCTCTGAAATTCCCTTTGGCATCTAGATATGTAATTTTGTTTCATATATAATAAAGTTACCATTTTTTTTCCTTGGAATTTGTTTTTTAATATTTCAATAATAAATCCAAAAACATAAGTTAAAAATTTGATATAATATATCTATGATAAAATTTAACATTTAAAAAATATTTATTACAATAAAAAAAGGTAATCTTTTTTTAAAAATTTCTTAAAAATATTTTATATAAAAACAATTTTAAAATATTTAAATATTAAACTTATCATATTTATTAATAAACATTTTTATGGAACCAATTAACAAGAAATTATATCAAAACTTATACAAGTAATCTAAAATTTTATAGGAATCACATGCTACTTAATTTTCGAAGTCAAACTTGTAAAAGGAGTTTTCTTCTTTTTGATTCAATCTTTTTAAAGCACTATTATTTTAAACTTAATGTGATTGATTACATCTCATTTTTTCTAATATAAATCTTTGCTTTTAGAACTTTCATTGACCTATGAGACTTTAAAGCACTCCTTAAGAAAGCACTGTTTAAATTATTTTATTCTTAATGTGATCGATTACATTTCATTTTTTTAATATAAATCTTTGCTTTTAGAACTTTCATTGACTTATCATACATTACTCAAATGTTACCCACCCCAAAAAAAAAAAAGGTGTAATTTAATTAAAAACTCAAATCAAGTCCATGAAAATTTATCAAATCTAGAGAGGGAGGGGTAAGGACTAAATTAATAAATCTAAATTTTATATACATATTTGTGTTAGTAAATTAGGTTTAGTTTAGGTGGTAGCAAGGAATTTGTTTTTCTCACATCCAGGTTTAATTCACCCAAGTGATATGTTGAGCTTATAATGAGTATATTCTTGTAATTGTAAGGTCTTTAGCCAGCAGGGCATAGATACCTTCGCTCAAGTCCTCAAGGAGACAAAACTTGTGGTTGCTCCAACACCTAAAAGTCACACTAGTTGGGAAAGTTGGCGCCTTGGGCATGTGAATGTGCCAAGGGGCTTGTCCAAGCATGAGGCGAAGCATGGGGCAGAAGCAACCGAGAGAAGGAGTGCACAAAAAAGGTTGGAAGGGTCGACATTAGGAGAGTACCAAGGTTGGGGCATGCCGGTCCCAAGGGACACGAAGGTTGATGGGTGCACATGTTTGTTTGGGTGCACCGAGTTTGCGAAGGGGTGTGACAATTCATTTAAGTGTGATGGTTCGTGAAGGGGCGTGACACACCCAAAGGACGTGACGATTCACGATGGTGACCTTTGGTGTCCATATAAGAGAAGAATAATGCATAACCAATTAAAATAGATTTGAACAACAAGGAGAGCATGATCAACTATGCGATTTTGAGGTAGACTTGAACAAAGAGGGGCGAGCTCCCTCAAAAATCCAAGTCACTCCACATGGGAGGACTTGTGCTTGTTGATGTTAGTGGTAGCATCAGACAAGTATTTCCGCACAGGTCCATGTCTCTAGACATGTGGAAATCGTCTAAAGCCTTCTACTCTTGAATTTACTTTATTTAAATGAATTATTAAAGTAAATTGCTTTTATTAATTAATTATGTATTAGTTAATTGAGTTATTTAAGAAACATGCTAAAAGTATTTAGCATGCAACATGTAATCTAAATCTCAAGTGAGTGTGAGAAGTAATCTCAACCATATATCACTTTTGAGATTATAAATATATTTTAACTCATGATTATAAAAACAAGGCTAGGAGAAGGAGGAAGATACATTCACACAGATAGCAAAGGAGGACCTTTTCTAGTGTGGAGTCTCCAAGGTCACATTCAGGAGTAGAGAAGGACCTTTGCTTGAGTGCTTGGATCACGAAGGACTATGATTCAATAGGACCAAGGATTACACTTGACAAGAGTTGTGTTGAGAGAGTCGACACATAGAGTATTGGATCATGAAGGACTATGGTTCAAGATCTTGGATAGGTGAAGAAGAACTTTAATCTAGATATCATACAAGTCAAGGAGAAGAGAGAACAAAGGCATACACAAGTGGGTTTCAACAGAAAAAAGCCAAGCCACATGAGAGTGCTAGAGCGTACAAATCTTTCCATATAGGTTTTCTGTACACATCCGCGAGTGACAGTGAATATAATCGCGGACATCCGTGTGTCACAGTGGGGCAAGTTGCGGATATCCGCGGGTCACAGAAGGGAAAGTCGTGGATGCCTAGAAAAGCGTGCCAAAATTGGTTGTACAATAGGTCAAACCTTGCCAAGTTAGTCTGCAGTTGTATTTCTCTTAGTGGGCCATTATTCATGTTACGGGAGCCCTGATTTTAGCATAGTAAAATCATTCTCGGCACTGTTTTTCCCTCTGGCGTTTTTCCAGGGGTATCTACCTAAAATATTGGTGTTCATGTGTGCTTGATTTGGTTTCCTAGTTTATGCTTTCACTGCATGATATTGAGTTGACTATTTCAGTAGTGTATTATTGTTTTGTGAGCTGCTAATTTGATCGCAGTAAGGAAATCACTAAATAATAAAGTACCTAGGTGTTGGAGTAATAATTTTTCAACATGGTATCAGAGCATACCTAGGGTTGAAAGAATTTCAACATGGTATCATAACAAGGTTGTTTTGGGAGTAAACCTAGTGCACATGGTATCGATAGATCTATGAGATCGAAGTGACCAGGGGAGATATTGAGTTCAGATCTAGGGTTACATGAGAAGATCTATGGGATCATGAGTGTCGAGGTAGGTGCTTGAAGGACTAAGCACATATCCACTATATTTTGTAGCATATCAGTTACATTTGTAGGAGATCTTAGTAGATCTTTAAACTGGAAGACATAAATCAAAGGAATTATTTTTGGGTACAGGACAATACATAGGCAATTTTAGTAGGGTGGTTTGTTGAGAAATGGTAGGAGGCTAGGCAATCAACAAGGAGATCTTAGATAGGTGGAGAAATAATTCCATCTAGATATCCGAGCCACATGAGAACTCATAGATAGAGAAAAGAAGGACTTTTTCTCACAAAGATCTTAACACAGGGTGAAGAAGGAATTTCACCTAGAGATCTAATCACTCAAAAGGAGAAGGAGGCACAATGGATAGATCTGGTAGCACAAACAGATCTGGGCAGCAAAGCAGTTGCAGGTACATGGTCGTACACCAATAGTAGAGGTGCTCAATTGTAGGTGTTGCTTGTTTCTCAATGGATAAAAAAACACACACAAAATGAGTGAGTAAGATCATTGAGTGGATGGAGGAGGAATTTCATTGAAGTGTGTAGGGCAGGGTTTGAGGAAAGGAGAAAAGGGGAAGCAAGGGAGATAGAATATAACCAACAAGATCAAAGGAATGATTTTGGGGTTTGTAGTTCTTGGATATTTTCCGATTTGTATTCCTTAGGTGAACCATTGTCCCAGATCGGGAGCCCATGATTTTATTTTAATAAAATCAACTAGAGCTAGAAGAACGAGAGCTATTCAACAATCTAACAGAGGACTTAGGGACCCATGTGGAGCTTGGTGATGATGCCAAGTGTGGAATGAAGGGGAAGGGAACTATCATGTTCTAACTTGAGTTGGGAGGTTTGTCAGAGGCCCAGGATGTGATTTATGTACCAGAACTGAAGAAGAACTTGCTCTTAGTTTTAGTTTTGTAGGACATGGGTTTTGTAATTACTTTTCAAAGAGGGAAAGTACTCATATGTTTAGAGGGAGCTAGCCCTGACAAAATAATGAAAATTGGTGTTAGAGAGGGCAGGTTATACAGGTTGCAAGGCCAACTTGTAAGAGGATCCAAGGAGATCTTGGATGATGGACCAATGTCAGTGACATAGGACGAGGAGTAGGAGGCTTCAAAGGGTGAACAACCGAAGAATGAGAAAAGTTCACAGATTTCCAGTGTGGTGAGTAAACCTTCACATGGGAAGAGGGAGTTAGCCCCTTCCAGTTCTGTCAAGAGACCGAGTTGGTACGAGATGACATTGATGGATGCTCAAGAGAAGGAAGCTTCTATTAGCACATTGAGGGAGATAAGACCTTTGACGAAGTTTTCAAACTTTGTGGCATCGATATGTAGCGTCATTGATTTCGAGACTTCCAATATTTAGGGAGAAACTAACCAACAAGGTTGGAGGAATGATAATATGGAGGATGATGTGTGTGACATTGTGCCAGAGTCGGAGGCAGAAACAGTTCCAGGTGGCTCTTCGAAAAATACCTTCCTCGCTAAGAGGGAGTGTTGATGTTAGTGGTAGCATCAGACATGTATTTCTACACATGTCTATGTGTCTATATGTGTGTAAATTGTCCAAAGCCTTCTACTCTTGAATACTTTAGTTAAAGGAATTATTAAAGTAATCTAAATCTCAAGTGAGTGTGAGAAGTAATCTCAACCATGGATCACTTTTGAGATTAAAAATAGATTGTAACTCACGATTATAAAAGTAAGGCTAGGAGAAGGAGGAAGATACATTCACACATATAGAAAAGGAGGACCTTTTCTAGTATGGAGTCTCCAAGGTCACACTTAGGAGTAGAGGGGGACCTTTGCTCAGGTGCTTGGATCACGAAGGACAACAATTCAAGAGGATTAAGGATTACACTTGATAGGACTTGTGTTGAGAGAGTTGACACACAAAGTATTGGATCATGAAGTAATGTGGTTCAAGATCTTGGATAGGTGAAGAAGGACTTTCATTTAGAGACCATACAAGTCAAGGAGAAGAAAGAAAAAAGGCATACACATGTAGGTTTCAACAGAAGGAAGTGACAAGAGAGTGCTGGAGCATACAAAGCTTTCTGTACAAGTTTTCCATACACATATGCGGGTCACAATGAAGACAATTGTGGATATCCATGGGTCATAGTGGGGAAAATCATGGATGTGTATGGATTACAGAAGGGAAAGTCGCAGATGCCTAGAAAAGCGTGCCAAAATTGGTTGTACAACAGGTCAGAATTTGCCAGGTTAGTCTGCAGTTGTATTTTTCTCAGTGGGACATTATCCCTATTACGAGAGCCTTGATTTTAGTATAATAAAATCATTCTCAACATTGGTTTTCCCTCTGGGGTTTTTCCAAGGGTATCTACCAAAAATACTGGTGTTCATGTGTGCTTAATTTGGTTTCCTAGTTTATGCTTCTATTGCATGATATTGATTTGAATATTTCAGTAGTGTATTATTGTTTTGTGAGCTGCTAATATGATTGCAGCAAGGAAATCACTAGATAAAAAAGTACCTAGGTGCTAGAGTAATAATTTTTCAACATGGTATCATAGCATACCTAGGGTTGAAAGAATTTCAACAGTGTTGTCTTGAGGTGATTATGTGGATAGAGTTGGGGCGAACTTATTTTGTACTAAGTTTGGGGAAGTCTTGTCGTAGGTATGGGTGAGGAAAATATGAGACAAAACCGTAGGTCTGTGTGAAGTCTTGTGACATAGAAGAGACAATGATTCTGCGGTGGGCACAATTTGGGGTGCACTGCAAGAGTTGTGAAAGTTGTTACGACGAATGAGTCTTGGTGTGACGAATTTGTGTATGAGTGACTTAGTGAGGTGAGGTGAGTCATGTGACTCTGCCCAAGTTGTAAACCAAGTTGGTAGTGCTTATATTGTAATTGTTTCACAATAATATGGTTTATTCAAGTGTTATGCACGTCTTGTGCTTCCCACACTATAACTGGGTGTCTCTTGTTTATTTCACAAGTGTTCTCTTTGTTTCATGGATGTATGCTTAAATGACTATGTGTTAAGTTGTTAACAAGATTGTCTAAGTTTACAAGTGAGCTACACTAGAGTTGGAGTGTGACTCACCATAGCCTAGAACATAGTATGGTTATGCTCTAGGTGAAGAGGCGTAGTTTAGAAGAAGTGTAATTGGTGTTGCCAAGAAGCCAAGTGATAACCGTCGCGGTGCCGCACTTCCTCAAGAGGTGCACGATCACAAGATTCATGCATACATCCTGTGGGTACATGACATATGGTATCATATAAGATTTGAGTCTTCACCACTACTGTAGTCAAAAGACAATTTGGTGGGATTAACGTTTGGTGGGATTAACGTTCACAGACTTGGTGAACAGTTTGGTGGAGTGAACTAGTTCATCATAAAGACTTTTCATCAGAGTTAGGAAAGAAGTTTTGGTTGATGGTGTGGTGGAAGGTTGATCTATTCAAGTGTTATGCACGTCTTGTGCTTCCCACACTATAACTGGGTGTCTCACAATACCGCGTTCTCTTGTTTCATGGATGTATGCTTAAATGACCATGTGTTGTTGTTAACAAGATTGTCTAAGTTTACAAGTGAGCTACACTAGAGTTGGAGTGTGACTCACCAATATTCTAGAACGAAGTATGGTTAAGTGCTCCAGGTGAAGAGGCGTAGTTTAGAAGAAGTGTAATTGGTGTTGCCAAGAAGCCAAGTGATAACCACAAGGTGCCGCGAGACCTCAAGCAGGCACGATCACAAGATTCATGCATACATCCTGTGGGTACATGACATATGGTATCATATAAGATTTGAGTCTTCACCACTACTGTAGTCAAAACAATAGTTTTAAGGTGCACTTGTTGTGAAGGAAGTTTAGGCACAAACTTGGTGAATGGTTCGATAAAACGAACTTGTTCATCATAGACTCTACATTAGACTTATGGCAAAGTTTTAGTTGGCGGTGCAATGAGAAGGTTGAGCTAGCCGCACACCTTGTGCAAACCGAGATCAGAGTTGTGGTGAAATGAAGCAATTGGACAAGGTGATTGATTGCAAAAATTGTCGTAGACTTGATCATAGAGACAGTTTCGGTACAAAATCGGTTGGTTTGATGCATGACGGAAGTCAGTGTCAGACCTGTTGTACACACCTTAGAGAGACCAAGCGCAATTTTTGTTGGGTGAATTGAGCACTTGGGAAAGGAAAATGAATGTAGGATCATTTGGAGGGATTCTCACAAATCCGACCAATTACAAGGATTGCAAAAGTGATCGCTAAGGAAAGAAGTTCTAGGCTGCAACAAGTGCGGGAAGCTAACTTGGGTGAGTTGTAAGGACTTGAGTATGCACCTAAAAGCAACTTCATAGAAAGGGTAGTTGGTTGGACACATTTTCATCATGACATATTTATGTTGTGCATCTCCGAGAACAACAATTGAGTCGAGATGTGTTTTTAGATGAGTGGGTCAATCAAAACCTTTAGATGAGGTGACCAAGTAGAAGCCACGCAAGTCAATTAACAACACATGACTTGTCAATCGTGGTGTGTTCATGGTGCCTTGAAGCGGAAGAAGTCAAGGTGCGGAGATGGCAAGGAATTGGAGATGAGTTTGGTTGATTTCATGAGAAGTTTGGGACTTAGATGAATTCCCTTTAAAGCTTTGATGATGAGAATCCTCAACCCGGTATCATAGTAAGCCGCGCATGCGTTTCTATAGCCGTGGACTGGCGATTGAGGGAGTTGATGCACAGTCGGCGTATTTGGGTGCGAAGGTCTAGGACAATAGACTTGAGCCATGGTTGCAACCAAGAATGTTGTTGGAAATGTATGGTTGATTTTAAGTTCTTGCATTCTAATTGTTGCAAGGAGTTCTTTGAAGGGAATTCAAAGGACTTGGTGGTTCAAGTGCAATCCATTTCCATGGTGAAAATTGATAGACGACATAATTGAGGGTGGCTCAAGTGGTGTAGATTCAAAGAAGTCATGTAGCAGTTGGGACACCTTGACTTGAGTGGATGTGTGGAGACCTTGGGGTGACCAGCTTGGACGAGTCTTGTGGTGGTATTAGGAAGATTTGGATGTAGTTGTGGAGGTGACTTGAGGAGTTTCCTAAATCTTGGGTGAGATATGTTGGTACCTTAGAAATATTTGTTGGGTCATGCAATGACTTGACAGTTGTGATGATAGTGATAGATTTCAGACGTTTGCAAAAGGTGCAAGGAAATTTTGTTTTAGGAGATGGATGATGTCAGCAAAGAAGTCGACCGAGAACTATCGGCAGTCAACCTGAATGGGTAGAACATAGACCAAGTGACTTGGGTGGTGTTCGCTCGCCTTTGGTATGGGACATTGGATGAGGCATGCCATACCTTCGTGACTTGCAGATGATTGTGCGATGACTCAAAGATATGGGAGTGATCCAAAAATGATCCATAGAAGGTTAAGAACAACTCATAAAACACAGAAGCAACTTAGAATGCTCATAATGGCTTCAACAGACAGTAAAAGGGAAAAAAATTCAAAGTTACCAAAACTCAGTTAAAAGGGCATGATCGCGAAGAGCGCGTCACAATATTTCTAACAGCGCAAATGGCTCGTCAAACAGAGTTACAGATCAAAAGTTATAATCGGTCAAAGTTTAATCAAACTTGGTCAAAAAGTCAAATAGTCAAAGTGACACGTGGCACCACTGCAAGGGTGACATGTGGCACATCCGTACATCTGAGTTGGAAAGATGACATGGCAAGGATGGTAGACATGTGAGCAAGTGTTTCATGGGCAAATCATATTGCGACAAGTGGTATTTTTGTGGACAAGTTATATGGTGCCATGTGGCCCAGTCATGGGATGCCACGTGGCACCCCTCAGATGGTTGATGTGTGTAAAAGTTTATGAATCCCCAAGTGTCAAACTCGTGACCTCTCCATTAGCCCAAAGGCCCCACACATCCACGCCAACCATTACACCACACTATGGTTCTTATTTGTAATATGGTTCAAATATTATTTAAAGTGTAAACTTTGAACTAGGTGCCAAAGGAAAGGGGCTAGGCCTTCGGCCTAGCCCCTGATTACATGTATTGTGCCATATGACCATAATATTTCACCCGCCTAGGGGCTTAATCCAAATTTCCACCAAATATAGCATATTCCTCTATTTTAAGCTATTCCGCTAGTTTTGTAACCGCTCGCTATATTTAGCAGAGCTCGCCCAAGTTGTTGAAATGATTTTCCAAAAAGGGGAGGCTCGTGGAATTCAACCCCGGGACCTCCGCCAACCAATGCCCTAATTTAGCCTCTACTAACCACTCTGTCAACATCCTCATTTATGTATAACTGCACACAAACATTATGTAAAGGGGGTCGGGTAGAGTTAAGGATAGAGAAGAGCATGAAGGAGGCAGACTGAGTGCATCCGTACAGTACAAACTTGTACAGACTGGTATGGATTTTGCACACACTTCGATATTTTCAACATTTATTGCAGGACCAGTGGCACGAAAACCAAGGCAGGGGTGTCTAGGGGGCCTGAAAGTGTCCGACTCAGATTGAGGCGTGGAGACAATCATTTTTAGGTAAAACAACGCCACGAACATAGTGGTGGTGTTAGTTTTCTGATCTGAGCAAAGCTTATGTAGATTAACTCCAGAATGAGGTATACTTATGTATTTTTTCCAATTCTTTTGTGGAGTTAATAAAAATACCTACCCATTTAAGAGCAGGACCCGGAGACGTAGTCCACTAGGGACAAACTCCGTTATCAATTTCTTTGTGTTCATATTGCATGATTACGTCTCTTTCCTTTTGAGATTTTCCTTATTTATGGCGTACTTTAGTTTATGCTCATTTAATACAGTTCTTTAATAAGTCACATGAAGAAAAGATCCCGGATCATGTTGGTATCATAGCAGTCGTCTTTGACTTGAATTGTTGAGTATGGATGCTTACTAGGGCCAAGCATAAGAAGGGTGAAGGAACTCTTATGACGTTCAATCCCAAAGTTGGTCGTGCATCCCGAAGGAAGAAGATGGTAGAAGAGGACAAACATGATGAATAGGAGAAAAACTTTCACATGGTATTTTATCGCATGTCAGAAATGGTCGAACGAATGTATGGAGATTACGAGAAGAGGATGAAGAAGAAAGGGAAGAAAAAGGAATCACTTGTAGATGATGATGCTTTGGTAAATCAAGGGGTTGGAAGAGATCCTCCTGAGCCTCCATCTTCGCCTTCAAGTTATAGTTCTTCTTCCTCTGAGCATTCTCATCATTCTCATCATTCTAGCCATAAAGCCTCTTTTAAGAAACCATTATTAAAGCTTGATGTAAAGTTTGCTTTACCTATGTTTAATGGAGATGCTAATCCTGAAAATCTAGATAATTGGATCCGACAGGTTGAAGTATATTGTTGTGTTCAACATATTGATGAAGAGGAAGTTAAAGTGAAATTGGTTTCTCTTTGGTTGGAAGGAACCGCTCTCGTATGGTGGGAGAGCAAGCTACAAGACAAAAGTAAGTGTGGTAATCTTCTTTCCTCTTGGTCGGAATTTAAAACAAAGATAAGGAAGCAGTTCTATCCATTAGGGTATTTACATAAAGCAATGATGGAATGATAAACTTTGAGACAAAGTAAAAGTCAGAGTGTACAAAGTTTCACGAAAGAATTTAGGAAGAAATCTCTCACATTGAATATTCATTTGGATTCTTATGAAACTTTAATGAAGTATATTGGCACACTTCATAGTTATATTGGTCATACTTTTCTCTTGTTTAACCCCACTAGTCTTGACGAAGTTTGTGTGCAATCCACTCACCTTGAGAACAGGGGGAAACATGTTCATGAAGATCCCACGAAGTTCAAAAGGAAGGACAAGAAGACCGCTACAATGACGAGAGCAGGAGGAAAACCATCTTGCACTCATTGCAAGAGGATCATTCACGATGAAGAACACTGTTGGAAACTGCATCCAGAAAAGAAACTGAAACAATCCAGTGGAAAGGGGAAGACGAAGACCATTGCTATAGTGCAATAAGATCTTGGTTTTGAATCAAGAGATGAAAGAAAGATCACAATGGCTGGAGTACAAGGTAACGAGTCTTTTCATGCTAGTTCAAGTTCCAGTGATGAATCTCATATTGATGAACGAAAGAGGAATGAGTTATTTCATATACGAGTTGTATCTAAACATACAAAGATAGATACATTATTTGATCCGGGTTCCCAAGTAAACTTAATATTTGACACACTTGTCAAGAATATGGGTCTTGTAATGAAACCACATCCAAAGCCTTAACCTCTTGGTTGGGTATATGATGAAACAAATCTTAATGCCACCAAACATTGTAGGGTCATATTTGCTATTACTTCAAAGTTGATTGATGGAGTGGATTTGGATGTTGTACCACTTGATATATGTGACATAGTGTTGGGAAGTCCTTATCTTTATGATAGAAAAACAATCTTCTTTTGTCATGAGAACAAATACCACCTTACTAAAGGGGGAGTGGAATATATTGTTAGAGCTCACAGCATGAGGGTAAATACAACACTTGTTAGTGCAGGGAAAATGAAAAGACTCATAACCACTAATAAGATATATGTACTCATGGTCATCAAAGAGAAAGATGTCGGGACATCCGACGCTTTCCAAGGGTGTGATCCATATCATAAAAAGGAATTAATTGATATTGTTTCTAAGTATGATGATATTTTTCAGGAACCAGATGGATTACCTCCTAAGAGGGAAATCCAACATGAGATACATCTTCAACAAGAGTCTCCTCTTCCTAATGTGGGCATGCACATGATGTCAGTTGTGGAGATGACAGAGATCAAGAAGTAGGTACATAGATTATTGGATCAAGGAGTCATCATGCTCAGTTCATCTCCTTGTGGTTCTTCGATCGTGATGGTGCCAAAGAAAAATGGCACATGGTGAATGTGTATCGATTACCAGGCCTTAAATAAAATAATGGTGAAAAATCGATACCTTCTTGCTCGCATAGATGATTTACTTGATTAGTTGAAGAATGTTGTTTATTTCACTAAGTTGGATTTGCACAATGGATATCATCAAATCAGGGTCACAAAACATGATGCATGGAAGACTGCCTTTAAAACCAAAAAGGGATTGTTTGAGTGGTTAGTTATGCCATTTGGGATTTGTAATGCTCTGACAACTTTCATGCGTGTGATGAATGATGTATTCAGGCCTTTCCTGGATGAACTCATGATTGTATATTTAGATGACATTCTTGTTTTCAACGAGACTTGGGATGAGCATGTGAGGCATGTAAAGAAAGTACTTGATACTTTGCAAAGGGAAAAGTTGTATCCTTTTGATGCCTTAACCATTGTGAAGAACAATTTTCAATGGGAAGGAAAGCAACAAAAATATTTCAACATTTTGAAGGAGAAGATCAGTACCGCACCGGTATTAGCATTGTCGAATCTTCAATAGTCGTTCGAGATCGAGACAGATGCCAGCAGATACGCCATGGGTGAAATATTGTTTTCTAGACCTCTTATTACTGCTTCTATTATTTTGAAGAATATTTCTTTATCTCACGATATCTATGCAAAACAATATGCCATCAATGAAGATTTTAAAAAAGTATATGAGAAGCTAACTCATGGTGCATAGGTAGAGAACTATTGTCTGCAGGGAAAGTTAATCTATCATCTTGGGAAGCTATGTATTCCCACAAGTGAACGAGTCTATGTAATACGAGAAGCTCACACTTCTCTTGTATCTGGGCATTTTGGGGTAGGAAAAACTATGGCTCATTTGCAGAGGTTTTTTTATTGGCCTCAAATGAAAGCAATTATAACTAAATATGTAAAGGGTTGTCTGATGTGTTCTACTTGTAATCCCACTAATAGAAAATTTAGAAAATTGGGCCTATACTCACCACTTCCTATTCTATCACATCCATGGGAAAGCATTTCCATGGATTTTGTAGGGGATTTACCAATGACCAAAGGGGGTCATGATTATTTGTATGTTGTATTGGATAGGTTCAACAAGATGTGTATCTTGATGCCATGTAAAAAGCATATCACTGCTGAGCATACTGCTAATCTCTTTTTTCAGTATGTTTGGGTTCACTTTGGATTACCCACGTCCATTGTCTCAGATCGAGATACTCGATTCCTTGGGGACTTTTGGACTAGCTTGTGGAGAATGGACACCAAATTGAAGAGGAACACTTCTTTTCATCCACAGATTGACAAACATACATAAGTGGTAAGCAAAACAATGGTACTTTTTCTTCGAGGCTACTGCAACAAGCATCCTAAGTTATGGGATGACCATATACCTTATGTACAACATGCTTATAATCGAGCTTTACATTCTTCTACTTAGAGTTCACCTTTTGAGATGTGTTTTGGGTACCTACCAAAGGTTCTTTTGGAATTGATGTATGGGAGAGATGCCGATGTGAATGAAGAATGAACAGAGGACAAAGCCCACAAGTTCATCCAGAGGATTCAACAGATACACCAGGCAGTCAGGGAACAATTTGAGAAGAATCAAGCACAATATAAAGCTTGGCATGACAAACACATGGTTGATCATCAGTGCTAGGTTGGAGACCGGGTATGGCTTCACATCAGCAATGAATGTTGAAGGGTGAAAGAAAGAAACTCAAGCCCATCCGATATGGACCCTTCACTATTTTGGAGAAAAGAAACACTAATGCTTTTCATTTAGATCTCCCACCTTATATGCAGATTTACTCCGTTGTGAACATAGAGAACTTGAAACTTTTTGAGCCTCCCATGATCACAGATTAGGATGAGGAAGTTTCAATACCTTCAGTTGATGAGTTTGCACCTGATTACTTGGATGAATTATAGGAAGATATCATCCTGGACAAAAGGACGAGGACTTCACGCAGGGGTGATGTTGATTATCTTCGAGTAGGATTAAAGGGCACACATCCAAGCAAGGCAAAGTGGATTAAGAAAGATAAGGTGAGGGAACTCTTCCTTCACTTACCAGTTGATTAATGAAAACTTTTGGTGGTCCAAAAATCTCTTAGTGGGAAGGCATGATCCAAAAAGGATCCGTAGAAGGTTAATATCAACTCAGAACACACAAAAACAACTTAGAATGCTTATAATGGCTTCAACAAACATCAAAAGGGAAAAAATTAAAAGTTCCCAAAACTCAGTGAAAAGGGAATGATCGCGAAGAGCGGGTTGCAAGATTTCTAACGACGCAAACGAATCATCAAATGGAGTTACGAATCAAAAGTTATAAGCAGTCAAAGTTAATCAAACTTGGTCAAAAAGTCAAAGTGACACATGGCACCACTGCAAGGGTGACACGTGGAATGTCCATACATATGAGTTGGAAAGATGACGTGGCAAGGATGGCAGACACATGAGCAAGTTAAGTGATGACATGTGTCAGTTTCATGGGAAAATTAGATTGGGACAAGTGGCAGTTTTGTGGACAAGTTATATGGTGCCACATGGCCCAGTCATGGGATGCCACGTGGAACCCCTCCAATGGTTGATGTGTGTAAAATTTTATGACTCCCCAAGAGTCAAACTCGTGACCTCTCCATTATCCCAAAGGCGCCACACATCCACACCAACCATTACACCACACTATGGTTCTTATTCATAATATGGTTCAAATATTATTTAAAGTGTAAACTTTGAACTAGGCGCCAAAGGAAGGGGGTTGGGCCTTTGGCCCAGCCCTTGATTACATGTATTGCGCCATATGACCATAATATTCCACCTTCCTAGGGTCTTAATCCAAATTGCCACCAAATATAGCATATTCCTCTATTTTTAGCCATTCCGCTAGTTTTGTAATCACTCGCTATATTTAGCAGAGTGCGCCCAAGTTGTTGAAATGATTTGCCAAAAAGGGGAGGCCCATGGGATTCAACCCCGGGACCTCCACCAACCAATGCCTTAATTTAGCCTCTGCTAACCACTCTGCCATCTTCCTCATTTATGTATAACTGCCCATAAACATCATATAAAGGGGGTCGGGCAGAGTTCGAGACATAGAAGAGCATGAAGGAGGCAGAATGAGCGCATCTGTATAGTACGAAATTGTATGAATTGGTACATATTTGGCATGCATTTCAATATTTTCAACATTTATTGCAGGATCAGTGGCACAAAAACCAAGGAAGGGGTGTCTTGGGGGCCTAGAAGTGTCCGACTCGGATTGAGACGTGGAGACAATCATTTTTATGTAAAACGACACCACGAACGCAGTGGTGGTGTTAGTTTTCTAATATGAGAAAAGCTTATGTAGATTAACTCCATAATGAGGTATACTTATGTATTTTTCCCAATTCATTTGTGGAGTTAATAAAAATACCTACCCATTTGAGAGAAGGACCCGGAGACACAGTTCACTAGGGACAAACTCCGTTATCAAGTTCTTTGTGTTCATATTGCATGATTATGTCTCTTTCCTTTTGAGATTTTCCTTCTTTATGGTGTACTTTAGTTTATGCTCATTTAATACAGTTCTTTAATAAGACACCTGATGAAAAGATCCCAGATCAAGGAGGGTTGTTGGTTGAGGCTGGTAGAATTATTGGTTCGAAGGTGCCAAGACATGTAATTTATTTGAGGTGACTCATTCTAATTGGATCACTTTGGACAATTTGTTGGGATGTTTGAGGTGTGTGAGTGCATTGGCCACACTCATAGAAGATGTTGAGTTATGGAGAGGTGACTTGATGGAAGAAGGTGAGTTGAGGACTTTCCTTAGTTTTGAGGATTGTGCTGA
This sequence comes from Picea sitchensis, assembly GCA_010110895.2. Lineage (NCBI taxonomy): Eukaryota > Viridiplantae > Streptophyta > Pinopsida > Pinales > Pinaceae > Picea > Picea sitchensis. The sequence continues at coordinate 28,433 of SNQJ01S0033384.1, read as the reverse complement.
TAGGAAGATTGCAACATAAAGAGGTGACTTGGACATGGGTGTTTCTCTTGTCTTGGGAAACATGGTTGAGGGTGAAGCCTAACTATTCCAAGGCATAGAGAGGTAGACACAACAACATGACCAAGTGATGAAGTAGTGGGGAAAAGGTAGTCTGGATGTGCGGATCTTGATGCAGATGAGACGTTTCATATCCAAAGATGTAGATGAAGATGAGGATAATTCGGCCAAGGAAGACAAACTTGTGGAGTTAATTGTAGTTTGAATCACAAGGGAAGAGTTGGTTGGATGTGCAGATGCATGGTGATTTCCCTTGACTCTTCGCAGACTTGGATGCGATACGAACCGTGTGTAGAAGTTTTTCTAACTGTTCCATGAGGTGGACAGTAGAGTCAAGTTGCAACAAATGAATTCATTTAGGGGTGACTTTGTAGTGAAGCGATGATCCGAAAAATCCTTAGATGTTGATTATTTTAAATACATATAAACATCTACTTGATCTTCGAAATAAAAATGATCGCTTGACTGATTGCAATTACATGTGAAGTGCTTATCTAACCATACACACTTTAATGATAAATAACTTGCAAATAACTAAGTATGAAATGAATAACAATGACGAAATCACATACACAAGTTTAATAACAAATTTCACCCAATTTGGGCTATGTCTCTAGGTCCGCTTCCAATAGAGACCTCTTTATTAATGCTCAAATGCTTGTGTTTACAATGACCTTTTTACATGTTTCTCAAATGAAAAAACATAATGCACAGTTGGATTCCTTGTGAAAAATCATGAAAAATGAGTATAAAGTTCTTAAAATTCCGTCAAGGGACCTCTTGACATGCTTTATGGTGCAACCTCAAAATCCTTGTACCCTTGGGCATGCACTTCGAGACATAATCTCTACAATTATGATGAGTGTGTACAATTCTTGATCCACGTTCCATTAAATAGGGTGAAAACCCCCCCTTAACCACTCTCTAAAGTCCATGGTTAGCATTAAATAATAGTTAGGAATTTTCCATAACCAACTCGCATCCTTAATGCAATTGGTAAAGTCGTTTGGTTATTGTATAGTAGGTCGCGGGGTCAAACCCCGTCAACCATACTATACATAGTATTTTGTTATAACATATTTGTGGTGGTTATGGCATAATTTTCAGAGCAATATATATAGCATAAATTTTTAATAACCCCCACCCCACATGGATTACATGGACGGTTGCAGTCATATGGTATATTACGTGATCACGAGCTATGGGTCGAGGGCTTAGGCCCTCGGTGCTTTTCTCCACCAATTAAACCTTTATACAAGATTAAAAATAATCACCAACATGTATGGTTAAGTAACTGTACTGTAGCATGATGTTAGTGGAGGCTTTGTTAAGGTTTATGGAGGTATCGGGTTCAATCCCCATCGACTACATAACCATGATCATAAAGGCCAATGGGAGGATGCCATGTGGCAGCCTCTCATTGGCTTATCTGGGCCACTTGTCAACACCTGAATCGTCCACCTGGTCTGTACAAATTTCCGATTCATCTCCCAACCTATGTGCCATGTCACCTGTATGATCATGTGCCACCTGTCACCCTTGCAGTGGTGACACATGTCACCTTTAACTTTTGCCTAGTTTGACTTGAACTTTGACCACTCATAACTTTTTCATATGAACTCCGTTTGACTTACTATTTGCACCATTGGAAAGATAATGATGAGCTCTACGTATTGGTGTCACTTTTTGAGAGAAATTGGGATGGTAAAATTATGAGCATTTCTGAACCATTATGGACCTTTGTGGACATTCTGGATGCTCCTGGACCTCTGTGAGCATTCCTGGATCCCCTTGGATCATTCCTCCCCATTGGAAGACTTTTGGATCACCAAATTTTTTGATTATTCAACAAATAGGTGAGGGTAGAGTTCCCTCACCCTTCCGATCTCCATCCATTTTGGTTTTCTTAGTTTTACTCCTTTAAGACCAACTCGAAGATATTCCACATCACCTCGTTGTGAAGTCCCGATTCTTCTATCGAGAATAACATCTTCTTGTAGCTCATCCAAATAGTCTTGAGAAAAATCATCAACTGTTGGAACTTGAATACTTTCATCTTCATCCATAATCATAAGAGGCTCATAAAGCTTTAAATTCTCAACATTTACCACTGAATACATTTGCATGTAGGCCGGTAGATCTAAATGAAAGGAATTGGTACCAAACTTGTCTAAGATTTTTAATGCACCACATCAGATTGGCCTTAGATTTTTACCTTCACCTTTCATTATATATTTGCTGATATGTAACCATACTTGATCACTGAATTCAAATTGATGATCAACCCGATGTTTGTCATGCCTCGCCTTATATTTGGCTTGTCTTTTCTCCAATTGTTCTTGTACTTTTTGATGTACCTGCTGAATCTTTTGAATGAACTTGTGAGCTTTATCTGTATCATCCTGTCCATCTTCTTTACCTGCTTCTCCAAGATCAAATTCCATAGGTGATTTAGGCAAGTACCCCAAACATACTTCAAAAATAGTTTTTCGAGTAGACGAATGCATGGTATGATTGTAGGCATGTTGTACATAAGGAAAATGTTCATCCCATAACTTAGGATGCTTGCTGTAGTATCCTCGGAGTAGATGTACCACTATTATTTTTTCCACCTCTATCTGTCCATATGTCTGCAGACGAAAAGTTGTGCTCTTCTTCAACTTAGTGTCCATGAGCTCCCATAAATGAGACCAAAACTTTCCCAATAAGTGAGAGTCTCGATCTAATATAATAGATATAGGAAGTCGAAAATGAACCCATACATTAGCAAAGAACAATTGTGTTTTCTGTTCAAATGTGACCTATTTCTTGCATGGCATCAAAATACACATCTTAATGATCCTGTCCACCATGACATATAGATAATCGTGACTTGTCCTGGACATCGACAAACCCCCTACAAAATCCATGGAGATAATTTCCCATGGCTGAGAAGGTACTGGAAGTGAGGTATATAAACCCAACTTTATGTTGCTAGGCTTACTTGTGGAACATATAACACACCCTTTGATATACTTGGAAATTGTTTCATTCATTCGAGGCCAATAACAATACCTCTGTAACTGTGCTACTGTCTTACCAACCCCGAAATGACCAGAAATGAGAGATGTATGAGCTTCACATATTATATTTACTCTTTCATCTCTGGGTATACAAATATTTCCAAGATGATATAACAAATTTTCATGCATATAATAATATGACTGTTGATTGCCACAAATTAATGCATCATATACCTCTTTAAAATCTTCATCTTTAGCATATTGTTTTGCATAACTTTCATGAGCTATAGGATTATACCTAAGTATTGTGTATGCAGTAATCACTGGCCTTGAAAACATATCTTCAACCTTCTTATGAATACCTTTCTTATACTTGATTACCAAATGAAATTGTTGTAGAAAACCCATCCACTTGAAGTGTCACGACTGTTGTAGCTTGATATGTGACTGCAAATATTGTAATGGTTGATGATCTGTATGAATTATAATCCCCTTTCCCATTAAGTAATGCTTCCAATTATTTACACTTTGTAACAATTCATACAATTCGTTATCATATGTTGGATAATTAATCACAACTTGAGTGAAATTCTCATAATGATAACATATAGGTGTACCTCGTTGCATCAAGACTGGGCCCATGGCATATCCTCTTGCATTGGTTTGAATCTCAAATGGATGTTGTAGATATGGGAGAGCCAAAACTAGTGCGGTGCTTATCTTTTCCTTCAATGTCTCAAAGGATCTTTGCTGCTTGCCTTCCCATTGAAATAATTTCTTAACACTTGTTAATACATGTAGAGGAGATTCTATGTATGAAAAATTAGCAATGAATTTCCTCCAGTATTGTACTGCTCCTAAGAAGCTCCTGACTTATGTGATAGTAGTTGGCTTGGTCCATTTCATAATGAATTCTAATTTTGTGGGATCTATCTTTAGCTAACCATTCCCTACAATGTATCCCAAATATACCAGAGAGGTTTTTCCAAATTCACATTTAGACATTTTGATATACAACCTCGCTTTCTTCAAGAGTTCAAAGAATTTATTGACATGATTTATATGATATTCTCATATTCGACTAAAGGTACATATATCATCTAAATAGACAATAAAAAAATCACCTATGTAGGTTCTGAGCACATCATTCATTACCCTCATAAACATTGCTGGTGCATTGCATAACCCAAATGGCATAACTAACCATTCAAACAATCCTTGTTTGGTCTTGAAAGCAGTTTTCCATATGTCACCTTCTGCAATTCTGATATGATGGTAACCAGTTCTCAAATCCAACTTAGAGAAATAAACAACATTCTTTAACTGATCCAATAAGTCATCAATTCTGGGAAGAGGATAACGGTTCTTTACCATAATCTTGTTCAGGGCTTGAAAATCAATACACATCCTCCACGTGCCATATTTCTTCAGAACTAATACAATAGGATAACCACACAAAGAGGAGCTTGGACTGATGATTCCTTTATCTAGCAAATCCTGAACTTGCTTCTTAATTTATGCATTTTCGATCACTGATGAACTATATATTCAAATATTCGGAAGAGGATCATCCTATTGTAAATATATTTCATGTTCAACCTCCCTCTTAGGAGGACACCTTGTAGGTTCTTGAAATAACTCATCATAGTATATATGATTTTGGCCATCTCCTATTTATGATATGGATCACAACCTGATAAAGCATTGGTTATATATTCCTCTTTTTGTTTCAATATCATGAGAACAAAAGATTTACTTGGCTTACGAGTCTTTTCATTTTCCATGTGGTCACTAAAGAAACACCGGTCTTGATATAATGAGCTCTGACAATATATTCAACCCCATCCTTGAAAAGATGATATTTATTTTATTTGTGATAGAATACAACTTTCTTTTCAAATAGATATGGACTACCTAAGATAATTCAACAAATGTCAAGAGGCACAACATCTAACTCAACCTCGTCAAAGAACTTAGTTGTAATTGCAAATCTAATCTTACACTGTTTCATTACTTGCAAAATAACATCTTCACATACCCAACCTAATGGATAAGGATTTTTGTGAGGTGTTTTCTTCAAACCCAACTTCTTAACAATTGATTCATATATTAGGCTAACTTGAGATCCACTGTCAAATAAAGTATCTACCTTTGTATGCTCAACTATAACTCTTACATGAAAAATCTCACTTCTCTTCTTTTGAACAATATCACTTTCCAATTTAGCGGATTGAACTGAAGAATTAGAATTGATAGTCGATATATCTTTGCTTCCTATTGTCATGATCTTAGATTCATCCCTGGAATATGACCCTATATCTTGATGAGATGATGCAATAATATTTTGCTTGCCTTTATCCTTGAACTTATTTAGTCGTAATTCTGGATGCAACTTCCAACACCATGATTCTTCATGTCCCTTTTTATTACAGTGGGAATATGTAGGTCTTTCCTCAACTTGATTTACTGTAGCTGATTTATTACTCTTCCATTTACCTTTTGGTTTCTTTTCAAACTTGTATGGCTTCTTATCTTTGCTCGCATGCTTACCCTTACTAGCCTCTAGATGTGTAGCTTGTACAAACACCTTATCAATGTTAGCAGGGTTAAACATTAAAATAGTGTGACGAAGATATGAGTGCATGCCACCAATATAATTTAGAAGAGTTTCATGGGTATACAACGAAATCGCTAATGATAATGCCTTATTTTTGAATTCCTATGTATATGCCTGAATATTTTGGCCTTTACCCTGTCTTATATGATGCCATTCTATCATTGTCATTTGTGTATAAGCTAGTGGATATAATTGTTTTCTTATAGCCTTAGTAAACTTATTCCAAGAAGAGATTACTTTACCCTTATGAACAAGATAAACTTGCATCTTACTCTCCCACCATATTAAGGCTGTGCCACTCAATCAAAGAGAATATAAATGTGTCCTTGCAGCTTCATCCACGATCTTTTTAACCCAACAATATACCTCTATTTTCTTGATCCTGTCAAATAGATATGGGATTATAAATTTGTATCAAATTTGAAGATATATAGACACTCGATCAACGACCGCCATCTAAGAAAATATGCCAATGTATTATGAATGTATATGTTTTAGTTATGAGTTTCATATTCCTATGGATGGGATAATTTCTCCCTATAAATGGCTATGACATGCGTGCATACCTTGATATTTTTTTGCAGGCAACAAGAGGTAGACATGGGGCACACCTTGACTTCGAGCAGACATGAAGTCAGACATGCCACCCATCGACAACATACAAAAAAGTCTCTTTAAATTGTAAATATCAAATATCAAATATCAAATATGAAGATGGGTTATTCCAAATAAAGTAAGGATAAGTTTTAGAGGCTATCAAATCCATCTATGCTATCTGAATATGCAATTTCTTCCTACTCTTAATAACAACAAAGTACCAAACACCAAAATTTATAAGGACTGTCGACCAGTTGCAACAAGTCATAACTAAAATTTTGGTTCTCCATAATTTCACTATGAATTAAATACCATGTAACATGAATCATCTGTATGAATCCTTGCCCATTTTTGTTGCGATATACTTCATTATGAAACTAACATTATCTATGTAATTCTAGATGAGTTGGTCACCTATAGATATGTCACAAACCAAATAATATGTTGAAAATCAAATAAGTAGGAATACAAACAAGAGAGACCTGAATCATCTATGCAACTTTCATTGCCCTCTTGATAGTAAACACTTCACGAAAGCCACTCATACAAACATATTTTTGCATGTAATCTTTGCAACTACAACTTATTTGCATGGTTATCTTGATTGAATAATGTGGAACATCACTTCCACAATCAATAAACTATACCACGCACCCCAAAAGTGGCAGTCTTGCATGCCAATGAAGGTCCGTCGCACGATCTGCACCAAGTGAAGATATGCATTTTTAGAATTATTTGTATAGAGGAGATAGCAGGGGAAGGCTCAGGGACATTTTTGGGATTCATAGGAGATTTTAGATGCGCTTAGAGGAGCTGTGCATGGCAGGGGAAATGCAAATGGGATGAAAACCAATAGTGCATCATGCGTGCTAATATTTATCTCTAGTTATATCTGTGTGTTGTTATGAGATTGCAATGTTGTAGTTGGCCGATTTTTCTGAGTTCTGTGGTGTTGGGTAGTGGAATAAAATTGTCACCCTGTTTCCCAACCTAAGGTTTTTTTGATATGTTATTTGTTTAATACTATTTCTTACTAGATAAATAAAGGGATATTTTCAGTTAAGTATATTCAGTTTTGTTCATTTATGATATAACTCTGTAGCAGAGTTCCGAGTTTTGTGTTTTCAGTTAAGTATTTTCTATTTTGTTCATCTCTATTATAACTCTGTACCATAGTTATAAGTTTTTCATGTAGTTGAGTGACTGCATCATTGAAAAGATGATATTTATTTTCTTTGGATAGAATATGGCCTTCCTCTCCAATAGATATGGACTACCCAATACAATGTCGCAAATGTCAAGAGGCACAACATCTAACTCAACCTCGTCAAAGAACTTAGTTGTAATTGTAAATATGATCTTACACTATTTCATTACTTGCAACTTAGTATCTTCACATACCCAGCCTAATGGATAAGGATTTTTGTGAGGTGTCGTCTTCAAACCCAATTTTTTTACAATTGCTTCAGATATTAGGTTAAGTTGAGATCCACTGTCAAGTAAAGTATCTACCTTTGTATGCTTTACTATAACTCTGACATGACAAATATCACTCCTCTTCTTTTGATCAGTATCACTTTCCAATTTAGCGGATTGAATTGAAGAATTATAATTGATAGTTGATATACCTTTGCTTCCTATTGCCACGATCTTAGATTCATCCCCATAATTTGACATTAGATCCTGATGAGATGATGCAACAACATTCTTCTTCCCTTTATCCTTGAAATTCTTCGGTCATAATTCTGGATGCAACTTCCAATACTGTTATTCCTCATGTCCCTTTTTCTTACATTGGGAACATGTAGGTATTTACCCATCTTGATTTACTGTAGCTGATTTCTTACTCTTCCAGTTACCTTTTGGTTTCTTTTCAAACTTGTATGAATTTTTATCTTCTCTCTCATACTTACCCTTACTAACCTCTAGATGTGTAGCTTGTACAGACACCTTATCAATGTTAGTAGGGTTAAAAATTAAAATAGTGTGACAAAGATATGAGTGCATTCCACCAATATACTTTAGAAGAGTTTCATGGGTATACAACGAAATGACTAATGATAATGCCTTCTTTTTGAATTCCTGTGTATATGCCTGAATATTATGGCCTTTACCCTGTCTTAGATGCTTCCATTCTATCGTTGTCATTTGTGTATAAGCTAGTGGATATTTTTTTTTTCTTATAGCCTTAGTAAGCTTATCCCAATAAGAGATTACTTTACCCTTTTGAACAAAATCAACTTGCATCTTACTCTCCCACCATATTAAGGTTGTGCCACTTATTGGAAGAGCAACTAACTGTATCCTTGCAGCTTCGTCAATGATCTTTTGAACCTTGTAATATATCTCTATTTGCTTGATCCGATTGTCTGATTTCTCGACATTCAATTCTCCATCATAGATTGACAATTTTAATAAAGACAGATTATGATCAAACTTCTTTCGACGAGAAGAACTTTCACTTGCTTCAGAAGAAGAAGATGACGAGGATGGTGAGGGGGGTTCTGAAGGTCCACCACCTTTGCCTCCTCCTTCTCCGTTTACCAAAGATTATCCTCTTACGGGTTTCTGAATTCTTCATTGCAAATCATCTATTATCTCTCTCATTGAGTGAAGTGTATCCATCATTTATTTTGGACTCATGGGAGGATCTTCTCCTTCCTTCCCTTTGGAAGCCATCTTATGCTTACGAAATATTCTTTCAATCTCAAACTTATAACTTGCAAGCCCTCCTTTACCAAGTTTGAGTTTGGATCTTGTAAGCATGCACTTGCAAACACTTGTCAAACCTCCCTTTGATACCAACTTGATTCGAAAAATCCTTAGAAGCTGATTATTTTAAATACATGTAAACATCTACTTGATCTTCGAAATAAAAATGATCGCTTGAATGATTGCAATTACATGTGAAGTTCTTATCTAACCATACACAGTTTAATGATAAATAACTTGCAAATAACTGAGTATGAAATGAACGACAATGACGAAATCACATACACAAGTTTGATAACGGAGTTCACCCAATTTGGGCTATGTCTTCGGGCTCACTTCCAATAGAGACCTCTTTATTAATGCTCAAATGATTTTGTTTACAATGAAATTTTTACATGTTGCACAAATGCAAAAACATAAAGCACCATTGGATTCCTTGTGAAAAATCATGAAAAATGAGTATAAAGTTCTTAAAATTCCATCAAGGGACCTCTCGACACATTTTACGATGTAGCCTCAAAGTCCTTGTACCCTCGGGCACACACTTCGAGACATAATCTCTACAATTATTATGAGTGTACAATTATCGACCCACACACCATTAAATAGGGCGCAGACCCCCCCCTTAACCACTCTCTGAAATCCTTGATTAGCATTAAATAATAGTTAGGCGGTTGCCATAGCCAACCTGCATCCTTATTGCAATTGGTTAAGTCATTTGGTTATTGTATAGTAGGTCGCAGGTTTGAACTTCGTCAACCATACTATACGTAGTATTTTGTTATAACATATATGTAGTGGTTATGGCATAGTTTTTAGAGAAATATATATAGAATAAAGTTTTAACAACCCCCGCCCCGTGGAGATTACATGGACGGTTGCAGTCATGTGGTATATGTAATATACCAGATATAAAAAGTATGCAGAACATAAATAAAATGCTAGAAATGGCAGAATAACAACAATGTAACCAGAACAATCACCACAATAGCACTGAAATGATATAAGAATAACAACATAAATAGCACTTTGATTCTGAAAGCAATGTTCACAGGCCTTTTCGAGGGGGCAACCTCCAGTTGAGAAGAGCTCTTTTACAATAATATCCAAGCTAGGGTTCTCATACCCTCGACCCCTATTTATACTAAATATGTCTATCAAAAGAAGCATATAGAGGAAGATCCTTCTAGAAGCAGAAGCTTCTATTAGGTCTTCTTACATCCGACTTATTCTATTTTATTGCAAGGCCTTATTAATATTGACCTTTATTACATATGAATATATTGTTCTACCTATGTGCGGGTTAGGACCCTAACATGTCCTCCCCGTTAAAAACAACCTTGTCCTCAAGGCTTGAGATGTGGAAATTGCTGCAGAATGGTAGCTGGTTCCCAAGTGGCATCTGCTGAAGTTGTATCTTTCCATTGGATTAACACTTCCTTGATGGTTCTCTGACGCAGACGACACTCACGCTGGTCCAAAACTGCTTGTGGCTGTAAACAAATGGATCCTTCTTCAACTAACTCAAGAAGGTTGGTTTGAATTTGGCACTTAGTTCCGATCACCTTATTTAAGCAGGAAAAATGAAAAACAGGATGTAGCTTCGAATGACTGGGCAAAGCTAACTGATAGGCCACCTGTCCCACATGCTTGAGAACTGTATAAGGACCATAAAAATTGGGCGCTAGCTTCTGACAATGCTTGGCCTTGAGTGAATTCTTCTTGTAAGGTTGCAGGCGAGGAAACACCAGATCCCCTTCTTCAAATTGACGTTCAAAGTGACCTTGATCTGCTTGTTGCTTCATGCGATTTTGTGCCATGACCAAATTCTCTTTGAGGGTACAAAGAATAGCCTCTTGAAATGTAAGTGTTTGGTCAACCGCCTGGACCTTCGAGACACTAGGTAAGTATGAAAGAACTGAAGGTGGCTTTTGTCCATATACCGCTTCAAAAGGAGTCATGCATGTAGCTGTATGGTATGAAGTGTTGTACCACCATTCAGTTAGGGGTAACCATTGTGCCCACTGATTTTTCTTTTCTGAGGCAAAACACCTCAAATTTGTTTCCAAACACTTGTTGACAACTTCTGTTTGACCATCAGTCTGGGGATGATAAGCTATATTGAGATGCAATTGGGTGCCTTGTAGCTTGAACAGTTCTTGCCAAAAATTTCTTGTGAAAGTTGGGTCGCGATCAGAAACAATAGAGTGTGGCATGCCATGAAGCTTGAAGACTTGATCCATGAAAATTTGAGCCACCGTGGATGTGGTAAACAAGTGTTGAAGAGAACATAAATGAGCATACTTGAAAAGGCAATCAACAACCACCATGATGATTGATTTATTTCCCGATTTGGGTAAGCCTGTGATAAAATTCATAGAGATGTCCTTCCAAATAACAGGTGGAATTGGGAGTGGTTGTAGTGTGCCCAAAGATTTTACTGTTTCTCCCTTGTTGCATTGACACACATCACATTCGGCAACAAAAGTACGAATGTCCTATTTCATACCATCCCAGAAAAAAGAACGTTTGACCCTGTCATAGGTTTTGGTGAACCCTGAGTGCCCCACTATCAGTGTAGCATGAAGCTCAGAAAGTACCGTGGATTTAAGCTTTGATTGTTTACTTAAATACAAACGACCTTTGTATCGAATCTCATCATGGAGCCAAGAGTACCCTATGGGAGCTGGAGCACTGGATTGTAATTGTTGGATCAACTGCGAACTTTTGGGATCTTGTATCCATTCCTGGCGAACAGCTTGGAGCCAATCTGGTACAATGAAGGAAAGAGAAAAAAGGGATCCTTCATCTTCATATTTGCAGGAAAGTGCATCCACAATCACATTTTATTTGCCTTTCTTGTAAATGATCTCATAATCATAGCCAAATAGCTTAGTTACCCATTTTTTTTGCTCTAGGGAGGAAATGCGTTGTTCCAAAAAATACTTGAGGCTTTGATGGTCTGTCTTAATTTGGAATTGTTTCCCCAATAGATAAGGGTGCCACAAATCAATGACATGCAAAATAAACAACATTTCCTTTTCATAGATAGATTTGCCTAGATTTCTTTCAGATAGTTTCTTACTGGTAAAGGCCAAAGACCGACCCTCTTGCATAAGGACAACACCAATTCCTTTCCCTGAAGCATCACATTCCAAGACAAAGGTCTTTGTGAAATCAGGAAAGGCCAGGACTGGAGTGGTGCACATGGCCATCTTCAAGGTTTGAAAAGCTTGAGAAACAACTGGAGTCCAAGTGAAAGAGTTATTTTTTAGGAGAGTAGTGAAAGGTGCTGCAATCTTTCTATAATTCTTAACAAACTTGCGATAATAACTTGTTAAGCCCATAAATCCACGCAAGATTTTGAGAGCCTTTGGGTGAGGTCAATATTGCATAGATTCAATCTTTTTAGGATCCACCC
>SNQJ01S0033384.1:0-10155 GCA_010110895.2 Picea sitchensis | reverse complement strand
TAAGTTTCCCACCAATGTTTGACATGGGGGATAGATTTAAGGAGTGCGAAGGTGATATTTTCCCTGTCGAAAAAATTATGAACAAAGAAATAACCTTCTAACATATTTAACCATTTGTCTAGGGCATTCACATCTATCTGACCTTGAAATACGAGAATATCAAAATTAACGTCTACCTTGAAAGTTGAGGTGCTTCCAAAGTGGCTTTTTGATGAAGATGCACATATTTCTATTGGCAGGAGTTGAAGGATGTGGGAAAAATTCTCCATCATTTAGTCCCTCTGTCATGTGAGAGATTGCTCAAGCAACATATTGATAGAATCATCTTCTCCGTTGTTTTTCTTTTCTTTCGCCATGGAGGGTTTCTTGGGCATACGAGAGCGATTGTCTTCAAGAGAGACAAGCTCAAGACCCAACTTGCTATACTCGGTCCTCGTCGGGGACATGCACTGAAAAAAATGATCAAGATGCTCTGATACCACTGATCCAAATTATTTTTCGGCACAGAAATGCACAGAGATATCACGAATATCCAATAATATAACATAAATGTATCAGAGATGCAACCATAAACACAAAGATACAATAATACATGATTTATATTAATGAAATAAATGTACAAAGACTGTAAAAATACAAACTCAAAGACTCGCTAGAATGGTGGAAACTTATCTCTGAGAAGAGATGTGATGGCTACTCGCATTCGCAAGAAGATGATTACAATGAGGCTCTGAAGGCCTTTTTACAATAAACAGGAATGTCAAAAATCCTACACATCCAAAAACCTAATCCGAGGAGATGAAGCGCCAAAAGTCATGTGGGCCCCATTTGGGTAAGTCAGTACATCAACTTCCTGGAGTCGTAACTTTTGCATACGATCTCCGTTTTAGGCACACTATAGCCCGTTGGAAAGGTATCGTCGAGGAGATTCATTTTGGGGGTTCAATCATTCCTTCAAATATAATTGAGAATATCTATCCCAAAAAACCTTCATTTAGGCCCTCAAAATGGCCATGAAAGTTAAAACTGCTAAAAATAGTAAATTGCCAAAATTGTCAGAAAACTGTTTTGAGCGAGTTGGAAAATGTGGGTGGCCACCGATATCCACCTGGATCAATCCTACCCCCTTAGGAAGCAATGGTATCCATTGCGTTGATTTCTCAGGGGAGAGGGGGAAGCGTTTGCTGAATATGAATCTTGGTGAGCTGCTTTCCTTGTTGGAGACGTCGCGTTGCTTGGTTTGTGGAAGGTTGTCACGAGCCCGTTGCTGGCATGGTTGAATCTGTTCAACCGATCGGGCTACATGAGATGTTTGTGTGCAGACGAAATATTTGTGCTTTGTAAAGTCGTTTTGACCCTCTTCTGTTGGATAGAAGGTGCTTGGGCCGAGGCTGTAGTGGTTGCAATCTCCTCTTGTTCACTTTTTGAACAGATTGTGAAGAAGCTGAATTTTTTAGTATGAGATACTAGCTTGCGACACTATTTAGGTGGGACAGTAGTTGGAACTACCTCTGGTATTATGTAGATATGACCCTCCAAAGTAACAATGAAACTACGGGGTAGAGACTCATAAATAGCATGGCGCTTCCACATATATGGCTGGCCCAAGAGAATATCACTGACATCTAGTGGGGCAACATCGCATAATACGTCATCCTTGAAGTGATGGATGCCGTATGATAATCAACATTGCTTGCTGACACGAAGATCTCATCCTTGGCGAAGCCACCCGATGTTGTATGGCTGCGGGTGTGGTGTTGTCAAAATTCCCAACTGTTTGACAACCTCTACTGAGATGAGGTTCTTCTGGATTCCACTATCAACAATAAAATGTATCGGGGTCCCCTTCACCCACATCTGTGAGTTAAACATGCGCTCCCCCTCTTCAGGATCTGTTGGTTCTTCTGGTTGAATTTCTGCGATCACGACAATAGCAGTGGGGTCTGTGTCGATGATCCGTCTTTTACCAGTAAATTCAGAATTAGATTCTGAATTAGGGTTCGTCTCCTTGTCTTCGATCTTGGATACCAATGACTGTTTCGAGTGACATTCCTCAGTGTTGTGCCATGGGAGTTTTTGGAAATCACACCATTTTACAGTGTCTTTCTTTGTCTTCCTGTGACCCTTATTTTCCTGTGGCTTGGACTGGTTTTCGGGAGACTGTTAATTATGTCCGTATTTATCATACTTTGGTTGTTGCATATTTGTAGACCCAAAATCCCGTTTGTTCTCGTGCTTAAATTTTTGCTCGATTTTAACAACATATCTATAAGCAACATCGAGTGATGAGATGTCCAGAAAATCCATTTCAGTTTGGATGTATATGTGTAGAGCCCCACGATATTTCAGAACCAAATGTCATTCAGAGTTTTTGATACCCAGATTGGTGCACAAGGTATGGAAGGTATTGGTGAACTCCGGAACTGCTTGGCGCCTCTCTTGCCGCAGTGTGGTCCATCTCATGTACTGGTCCTCATAGTTTCCAACAGGGTAATATTGTTCCTTTACCACATCCACAAAAAAATCCCAAGTGGGCTCGACCCCATATATTCCAGACTCCTCTATGGAACTTTTCTCCCAGTAAGTTTCACACCAATGTTTGACATGGGGGAGAGATTTAAGGAGTGCGAAGGTGATATTTTCCCTGTGGGAAAAATTATGAACATAGAAATAACCTTCTAACATATTTAACCATTTGTCTAGGGAATCCACATCTATCTGATCTTCAAATACGAGAATATCAAAATTAACCTGTACCTTGAAAGGAGAGGTGCTTACAAAGTGGATTTTTGATGAAGACACGCATATTTATATCGACAAGAGTTGAAGGATGTGGGAAAAATTCTCCATAATTTTGTCCTTCTATCGCGTGAGAGCTTGCTCAAGCAACATATTGATAGAATCATCTGCTCCGTCGCTTTTCTTTTCTTTCGCCATGGAGGGTTTCTTGGGTGTGCGAGAGCATTTTTCTTCAAGAGAGACAAGCTCCAGACCCAACTTGCTATACTCGAACTTTGTCGGGGACATGCACTGAAAATAATGATTAAGAGGATCTTGCTTTGATACCACTGATCCATATTATTTTCGGCACAAAATGAGAGCGAAGATATAATACAAAAATGCACAGAGATATAGCGAATATCCAATAATATAACAAAAATGTATCAGGGATGCAACCATAAACATAGAGATACACTAATACACGATTTCTATTAATGAAAGAAATGTATAGAGACTGTAAAAATACAGACTGAAAGACTCTCTAAATGGTGGTAGCTTATCTCTGAGAAGAGATGTGACAACTACTCGCATTCACAAGAAGATGATTACAATGAGGATCTGAAGGTATTTTTACAATAAACAGGAATGTCAAAAATCCTAGACATCCAAAAACCTAACCCTAGGAGATGAAGCGCCAAAAGTCATGTGGGCCCCGTTTGGGTAAGTCAATACATCAACTTCCCGGGGTCGTAACTTTTACATACGATCTTTGTTTTAGGCACACGATAGCCCGTTGGAAAGGTATCACCGAGGAGATTTATTTTGGGGGATTAATCATTTCGTCGGCTATCATTGAGAAGCTCGATCCCAAAAAAACTTCATTTAGGCACTCAAAATGGCCTTGGAAGTTAAAACTGCTAAAAATAGTAAATTGCCAAAATTGCCAGAAAATTGTTTTGAGCGAGTTGGAAAAGGTGGGTGGCCACCGATATCCACCTGGATCAATCCTCCCTCCTTAGAATGAAATGGTATCCATTGCTTTGATTTCTCGAGGGAGAGGGGGAAGCGTTTGCTGAATCTGAATCTTGGTGAGCTGCTTGCCTTGTTGGAGACGTCGCGTTGCTTGGTTTGTGGAAGGCTGTCATGAACTCGTTGCTGGCAGGGTTGAATCTTTTCAACCGATCAGGCTATATGAAATGTTTGTGTGCAAACGAAATATTTACGCTTCGTTGCAGTCTTGTCGAACCTCTTCTATTGGATAGAAGGTGCTTGGGCCGAGGCTATAGTGGTTGCAATCTCCTCCTGTTCACCTTTTGAACAGATCGTGAAGAAGCTGAATTTTGTAGTATGAGATACTACCTTGCGACACTATTTAGGTGGGACAATAGTTGGAACTACCTTTGGTATTCTATAGATATGACCCTCCAAATTAACATTTGCACTGCGGGGTTGAGACTCATAAACAACATGGTGCTTCCACATATATGGATGGCCCAAGAGAACATCACATACATCTAGTGGGACAACATCACATAATACCTCATCCTTGATGGGCTGGATGTCATACAACAATCGACATTGTTGGCTGACATGAAGATCTCATCCTTGGCGAAGCCACCCGATGCTGTATGGTTGCGGGTGTGGTGTTGTCGACATTCCCAACTGTTTGACGACCTCTGCTGAGATGAGGTTCTTTTGGTTTCCGCTATCAACAATAAAATGTAGTGGGGTGCCCTTCAACCACAACTGTGAGTGAAAAAGGCGCTCCCCCTCTTCAGGATCTATTGGTTCTTCTGGTTGAATTGACGCGGTTGCGACAATAGCAATGGGGTCTGCGTCGATGATCTATCTTTTACCAGTATTTTTAGAATCAGATTATGAATCAGGGTTTGTCTCCTTGTCTTCGATCTCGGCTACCAATGACTGTTTTGAGCGAAATTCCTCGGTGTTGTGCCAAGCGATTTTGTGGAATGGAAATCACACCATTTTCTGGTGTCCTTCTTTGTCTTCCTGTGACCCTTCTTTTGCTGTGGCTTGGACTGGTTTTCGGGAGACTGTTTATTAGGGCCATCTTTATCATACTTTGGTTGTTGCAGATTTGTAGACCCAAATTCCCATTTTTTCTAGTGCTTAAATTTCTGCTCGATTTTAACAACATATTGATAAGCAACACCGAGTGATGAGATGTCCAGAAAATCCATTTCAGTTTGGATGTATCTGTGTAGAGCCCCACGGTATTTCAAAACCAAATGTCATTCAGAGTCTTTGATACCCAGCTTGGTGCGCAAGGTATGGAAGGTATTGGTGAACTCCAGAACTGCTTGAACCCTTTCTTGCCGCAGTGTGGTCCATCTCATGTACTGGTCCTCATAGTTGCCAACAGGGTAATAATGTTCCTTTACCACATCCACAAAAAAATTCCAAGTGGGCTCGGCCCCATATATTCCAGACTTCTCTGTGGAAATTTTCTCCCAGTAATTTTCCCACCAATGTTTGACATGGGGGAGAACTTTAAGGAGTGCGAAGGTGATCTTTTCCCTATCGGAAAAAATATGAACAGAGAAATAACCTTCTAACAGATTTAACCATTTGTCTAGGGCATCTGCATCTATCTGACCTTCAAATACAGGAATATAAAAATTAACCTGTACCTTGAAAGGAGAGGTGCTTCCAAAGTGGATTTTTCATGAAGATGCGCCTGTTGCTATCAGCAGGTGAAGGATGTGGGAAAAATTCTCCATCATTTCATCCCTCTGTCGCGTGAGAGCTTGCTCAAGCAACATATTGATAGAATCGTCTTCTTCGTCGTTTTTCTTTTCTTTTGCCATGGAGGGTCTATTGGGTGTGCGAGAGCGATTGTATTCAAGAGAGAAAATCTTGATACCCAACTTTCTATACTCGTACCTCGTCGGGGACATGCACTAAACAAATGATCAAGAGGAGCCTGCTCTGATACCACTGATCCAGATTATTTTTCGGCACAAAATGAGAGAAGATATATAATACAGAAATGCACAGAGATATCTCGGATATCCAATAATATAACATAAATGTATCATAGATGCAACCATAAACACAGAGATACAGTAATACACGATTTCTATTAATGAAAGAAATATATAGAGAATATAAAAATACAGAGTGAAAGACTCGCTAGAATGGTGACAACTTATCTTTGGGAATAAATGTGACGGCTACTTGCATTCCCAAGAAGATGATTACAATGAATCTTTGAAGGAATTTTTACAATAAATAGGAATGTCAAAAACCCTAGACATCCAAAAACCTAACCCTAGGAGATGAAGCACCAAAATTCATGTGGGCCCCGTTTGGGTAAGCCTGTACATCAACTTCCTGGGGTTGTAATTCTTGCATATGATCTCCGTTTTAGGCACACGATAGCCCATTGGAAAGGTATCGTTGAGGAGATTCATTTTGTGGGCTCAATTATACCATAAAATATCATTGAGAAACTCGATCCCACAAAAACTTCATTTAGGCCCTCAAAATGGCCCTGGAAGTTAAAACTGCTAAAAATAGTAAATTGCCAAACTTGCCAGAAAATTATTTTGAGCGAGTTGGAAAAGGTGGGTGGCCAACTATATCCACCTGGATCATCCGTGAAGGGGCACNTGGATCATCCGTGAAGGGGCACGATGCTTTTTTTGGGCATGATGGTTCACAGAGGGGAACGACAGACACAAAGGACGTGATGATTCACGATGGTGAGCTTTGGTGTCCATATAAGAGAACAAGGTTGAATAACCAAGGAAGACAGATTTGAAAAATAAGGAGAGCAAGATAAACTCTGTGATTCAGAGGCAGTCTTGGACGAAGAGTGACAAGCTCCCTCAAGGAGCCAAGTCACTCCACATGGTAGGACTTGTGCTACCTTGCAATGATTCTGTGGACAAAGTTGGGGCAACTTTCTTTTGAACTGAGTTTGGGGAAGTCTTGTCGCAGGTCTAGGTAAGCCAACTATGAGACATAACTGCATGTCTGTGTGAAGTCTTGTGACAGAGAAGAGACGATTATTTTGTGGTGGGAACACATTTCACGTGCATTGCATGAGTTGCGAAAGTTGCTACGACGGATGAGTCTTGGTGTGGCGAATCTGTGTATGAGTGTCTTGGTGAGGTGAGGTGAATCATGTGACTTTTCTCAAGTTGTAAATGAAAATGGTAGTGCTCATATTGTAACTGTTTCACAATAATAAGACTTAATCAGGTGTTAGGCACGTCTTGTGCCAATCACATTATATTTGTGTGTCTCTTGTTTGTTTCACAAGTGTTCTCTTCGTTTGATGGATGTATGCTTAAATGACTAAGTGTTAAGTTGTTAACAAGATTGTCTAAGTATACAAGTGAGTTTCACTAGAGTAGGAGTGTGACTTTCCCGTCACCTAGAACATAGTATGGGTATGGTCTAGGTGAAGAGGCGTAGTTTGGATGAAGTCACAGTGCTACACGCCTTCAAGAGGTGCATGATCACAAGTTTCGAGTAGGCATCCTGTGGGGATGTGACAATAATAACTTTGATCCTTGTGCCCTAAAGATTCTAAGGTTTACCCTAGGTACCATCCTCCAAATGAAAGGAAATACTAGTTTTAAAATCAAGTAATATAGAGTTAATTTTGTAATACAACTCTATTACTATTTTCCTTATGTTAAAATACATGAAATCTAACCCACAAAAATGTAGTTTATCAATAAACAACAAAGTGATAAAGATTATTTTAATATGAAAATCCATACGTGGTGTGGGTGTGAATATTTCCTTGTAAATATACAAACAATTAAACAAAAATACATGAATTCAAACTTATAAATTGCTGTCAAATTTGAAGATCTCTATACACTTGATCAACGACCGCCATCTAAGAAAATAGGCCAATATATTATGAATGTATATGTTTTAGTTAAGAGTTTCATATTCCTATGGATGGGATAATTGCTCCCTAGAAATGGCTATGACATGCGTGCATACCTTGATATTTTTTTGCAAGAGGCAGACACGGGGCGCACCCTGACTTCCGACAGACACGAAGTGAGACAAGCCGTCCATCAACGACATACATAAAACTCTCTTTAAATTGTAAAGATCAAATATTGAATATGAAGATGGGTTATATTCCAAATAAAGTAAGATCAAATATTGCAATGACTTCTAGCCTATATGTATTGGAAAGTTGTYTTTGATTCAAAATTGAATAGCAAGGCAACTGGTATTTTCGTGGGAAAATATTCCCATATGTGAAAAAAAATTCAAATATTGAATATGAAGATCTCTATTATAAGTCTGTAACATAGATTTAAGTTTTGCATGCAGTTACGTGGTGGAATGCAACGAAAGGGGTACTCAGGTATCTCAAAGGCATAATTGATTATGGTATTAAATATACTGATTCATTCGATGTTGAGCTGACATGTTACTCAGATTCAGACTGGACTGACAATCCGGATGATCAAAGATCTACTACAGGTTATGCCTTTGGCATTGGATCCGTGATTGTTTCATGGATCCTACTGTATCTTTGTCATCCACTGAGGCATAATATAAAGCATTGTGTGCAACAACTTGTGAAGTTGTTTGGTTGAGAAGATTACTTCAAGATGTTGGAGAAGAATAAAGGAAAGCTACGATAATCAAATGTGATAACCATAGCTCAATCAAGTTGGCAAATAATCCAGTTTACCATTCAAGGACAAAGCATGTTGATACTCAGTTTCATTTTGTTCGAGAAAAGATGTGGTCTAATGACATTGCTTTAAGGTATTGTAATACCAGTGAAAATGCTATTGATATTTTCACTAAGCCTCTTGGTAAGATAAAATTTTAATTGTTTAGGGAGATGTTAGGTGTGGATGTCAATCCTTTCTCCATTAAAGGGGAAACTTAGAAATAATGGAGATTAGCTGCGTACTCCTCTAAACTGAATAATGGTTTCAACCGTCTAAACCAAATATTATCATATATATTGTACTCCTCATTGATTTATTAAAATGCAGTGTGTGGCTTTGCTTTGATGGCTTCCAGGTGCTGCCTAGCTGAGAGAAACTGGTTCCTTTCCATTCCTTCTATTTTCAAGTTCTGCATCATTGAATGATCTTTTTTTTTTGTTGGCTATACTATTTTTGATCTGTGCGACCTATTTTCAAGTTCTGCATCATTGAATGATTTATTTATTTTTGTTGGCTATACTATTTTTGATGTGGGACTGGCATGTAGTTAAGAAGCCATGACTCAGGGGTATTCGTATCCAGTTTGGACTGCACCAGCTCTTAACATGGTTGAATTTGAGGTGTCCCCAAGAATTTTGAATTGATGACTTTCACTTACAGAGTGCCTTAACAACCCAATGCCTCACATACTGCTTAACAACCCAGTGCCTTACATACTTCTCTAAACCTCAGGAACTTCATTGAAAGATCATTAAAAAATGCTTTCACCAGAATTTATTTTCATTCTTTACAATATGTCTTTATTCTACTTTTCAATTGCATCTACTGATATAATATAGCAATATCAAGTGACTGTAAAAACGATCTTCATTGATTGATTCATATTTAAAAAATGTGAGATCATCTAAATGCCCGTAGTAGGAGCATTGATTTTTGTATAAAAAATGTGAGATCATTTAAATGCACGTAGGAGGAGCATTGATTCATTGATTGATCTTAAGTTACACTCTATTTATTGTACCACCCAATCATATTAAGTTATAAACAAAATGACGTTCTGTCATAAATTTGCCCCGCTTCCAGAAATCAGGAAGACGAGCGGACGATTTTGGTTTTTTGCGAAGTGTAAAATAAGTTCAAAAACAAACGGAAAATTTCCCTTGGACAAAGACTTTTAATATGTGACGAACTTTTAATGGTTTTGAGGATCTGAACATGTACGTAAGCAATTGCCTATGAGCAAGGCAGAGAGGAAGATAGTGTTTTCCATGATGAAATCCTGTAGGAGGCAGAATTTGTAAGAAGCAAGGTAGAGAGGAAGATAGTGTTTTCCGTGATGAAATCCTGTAGGTGGCAGTGTTTTGTAAGGAGGGGGGTGTTCTGTAGGTTGAATATATTGATAAGGTGTGAATCCCCATGGGAGCTTGAGTTTGTAGACAAATGAACCTCGTCTTTTCCATGTAATGCTCTTCTATTTTCAGGCGATAGAAGTAGAAATTGAGACTTTAAATAGCAAAGACTCATATATAAACATGACAAATAGTAAAGGCCTTGTTTTGGAGAATGGAAGGGTTTGGACCCGTGAGATTACTTTAATGGTAGATTGCTTCATCCAATGAACATGGAGCAAAGTTAAAAGTGACTTTGCTGCATACTTGTTGGATGCTCAGAATTTGCAATCGAGATCATCTAATGGACATGGAGCAAAGTTAGTGAATTTGCTGCATACTGGTTGGATGCTCAGAATTTGCAA